>MIQA02013309.1:0-14119 GCA_001887855.2 Sclerospora graminicola | reverse complement strand
ATCACTCACACAGCCTGTCACTCCACATGCCCGACTTCATTCCACATCTAATCTTCATTGCTCGGACATACTAAGCCAATCAGGCCGTAACTTCGTGTCATGATCAACTTCAACCACAATACCATTCATAGATCGGCTGGACGACTGCCCTTGACACGTCATGTCAACAGTTGCTCATCTCATATTACATCCACGGGAACTCCACTCCGTAACTGTGATAACAATCGTGATCGTGATCTCCATCGTTCCATCAGTGTCTGGGACTGGGCGTAACGACAGTACTTGGCTGATTTTTTTACATCGCTTTACCACATTAACCCTGTGCTCCCAACGACCACGACACGTGGCGGAGCGATTCTTTGCTTAGGGGGTACATTCAATCCTGTTATTTTATATGGTGGAGCCGATTTCCAAATATAGGACTGAAGCCTTGGGTGGAATCCGGATACCCACTAGCCCGGACGACCAACTAAAGGAGGGGGTACTCCGTTGATCCTGATCGCCATCGGGATCGGATGAATCATCATTATGATGACTGATCCGATCCCCCCGGTCATCCTTCTGGTCATCATGTGCGATAGAATCCATATTTAACTTCATCTCACCTTGTGTACCCATTGATCTTCGGTGGTTACACTCACTGAGGTGGACTCTTAGATGAAAAGGGTGATTCGAATCAGGTCGTAGGGGATAACCTTCTCGAGACGGGGGTGTCGTCGGGTGGTAATCTTCACCGGAGAACGAGTCAGTGTCGATACTTAGCTAAGTATCTAAGGCACTGATCGGGAAACTTCGTCCTATCAGACCAGCCAATAAAAACGAGAGATAACGAGAAAACCCTCAAAACATGATCTACCACGATCTTCCACAGTAAACCACAAACGTTATCTCCACGAAACCATTCCAACTAATATATCGTGTTCAAACCACGTGCGCGTGAGGGGGGTGAGGGTTGAAAACCTAAACAAAACCCGTCGGGGGCCTTCTGGTACGCCAAAATGCGTCTATAGGCGTCCTAACCGTGAATTAAGTTGAGCTACAGGGGCCTAGTTAACCCTGTGCTCCCAACGACCGCGACACGTGGCGGAGTGATTCTTTGCTTAGGGGGTACATTCAATCCTGTTATTTTATATGGTGGAGCCGATTTCCAAATATAGGACTGAAGCCTTGGGTGGAATCCGGATACCCACTAGCCCGGACGACCAACTAAAGGAGGGGGTACTCCGTTGATCCTGATCGCCATCGGGATCGGATGAATCATCATTATGATGACTGATCCGATCCCCCCGGTCATCCTTCTGGTCATCATGTGCGATAGAATCCATATTTAACTTCATCTCACCTTGTGTACCCATTGATCTTCGGTGGTTACACTCACTGAGGTGGACTCTTAGATGAAAAGGGTGATTCGATTCAGGTCGTAGGGGATAACCTTCTCGAGACGGGGGTGTCGTCGGGTGGTAATCTTCATCGGAGAACGAGTCAATGTCGATACTTAGCTAAGTATCTAAGGCACTGATCGGGAAACTTCGACCGATCAGACCAGTCAAAAAGAACGAGAGACAACGAGAAAACCCTAAAAATATGATCTACCACGATCTTCCACACTAAACCACAAACGGTATCTCCACAAAACCTTTCCAAATGATAAAACGTGTTCCAAACACGTGCGCGTGAGGGGGTGAGGGTCGAAAACCTAAACAAAACTCGTCGGGGGCCTTCTGGTAAGCCAAAATGCGTCGAAGCGTGTCTAAACCGGGAATTAAGTTGAGCTACAGGGGCCTAGTTAACCCTGTGCTTCTAATGACCGCGACACGTGGCGGAGCGACTCTTTGCTTAGGGGTTAAATTCAATCCTGTTATTATATATGCAATATCCTATACCTAGTGTACCCTACAGCAACCCATGTGCCTACCTCATATTTCGGTCCTGTTCGTTTCGTCGCACGGTTGCGCTAGTACCACCTTACTCATCTTTGTTGCACCTTCAAACTGATCCGTACCACTTCTGGACTGGTAATGGACAAACTCTAAGGCGATATTCAACCATCCTGATTCCTCGATAAGCAGCCTGGAACTAGCTCGAGATCTGCCTCCCAGACACTATCCGCCCCATGTTAAACCCGGCTTAACAGAAAACTCCGTCTCTCTTCACACCTGGAAACTGATTTGGGGCCGATCGGCTCGGATCATGATCAGCACAGCGATCAGTATAGTGATCGGGGCAGTGATCAGTATAGTGATCGGGGCAGTGATCAAGGCGATCAGCCCTAGATTACCGCAAAACACCTCAGGGTTATGGCAACATCGACATTGCCAGCTCACTCGACCGTATTCTTGACCTTCATTGCATGTTGGGCCGCAAGGGTCGCACCGACTCAGTACTTCTCGTGAAATTGGATCCGATCAGACCTTCTTGCGTTAATTCTGAATGAATCAATCAATTCTCACCGCTTTGCTCAGCTTAGTAAGGCTCGTACGGCTCCCCACTCCATATATCCGGCTCTGTCCTGTGCCCGATCTTCATATTCTAGGGCGGGGTTAAGTGACTCGGCCGATCAGGCCGGGATTCCCATATCACATCCAACTTCAACATCTATACCGTTCATGACTCATTCCGATGACCGGATTTTGCTGTTCCTGATATATTACTTTGTCATTGATGCCGTACATCCAATTTGTCTCGGTTGATCTAGTCGCGCACGTCCAAGTGAGCTCCACCTTACATCCAATATACCCCGATCGGACCGTGACATCGCTATTCCATTAATATCCCGGACCAGGCGTAATAATTGTTTTTGATTTATTCCTTCACACTACAACAGCCCGTTGTCAACCGCCTTTCATCGTATACGGAATCAGCCTGTCCCACCCATCAACGGTCCTATCTCGATGGGTGTTCCCATCGTCACCAATCAACAGGTATGTGTGGTCCACCTTATTCTTAACTTTTTGTCAGATCCCTTCACCACAGCCGCCGCTGAGCCTAACTGCTGCCGCGCAACGACTGCAGTTCAACTCATCTATTTCCAAATCTTCCACTTAGCAACCAGCCGTGTCCGATTCGAATTGTTCTCCTCTTTCCTTCCCTGCCTCCTCGGCTGCCTCTCCAGCCAGCGTCTCGCCTCTGGGACCAAGCTCGACCAGTCCTGCGACTTCCCCGCGACCACCGCAACTACGATCACGACCAGCTTTATTTCTCCGACGACGACTCTGACTTCTCATCGCCTCCCCTAGGTTTCCCTGCTCGGCCCTCTCCGAGCCGCCCCGTTGGATATCTAGAGCAACTAGCTCGTTTGGTGGAGGGGACGGGCCCGCTCACGCTGGGTCCCGTTGAGACTAGCCGACTGCGATTGGGGATCGAGAGTGCAATTCCTGAATTGATTTCCCTGTGTGAGGCTAACCGGAAGCTTCGCGCCGAGTTGTTTGATTGTCGGGCTATCATAGATCGTCTGGAGTGCGATTATGCCAACCTGCCACACCAACTATCGGCGTTACGAGTGGATCGCGACAAGCTTGACCATGATTTGCTGGATATGACGAACCGCGTCCAAGGCTTAACAGTTGAGCGAGATCAATTGTCCGCTGATCTTCCTGCCTTGCGTGTCTCGGCGAAACCTTCCGACACTGTTGCTTCGCAGCAGTCGATGATTCGCTCGTTGTCTATTACCGTTCGTGATCAAAGTATATCCAACCCATCTGCTTCATCCATAATATGTATAAAACTTTTGTATCCTTGTTTTCAGATGAGCGCATCGAGGCTATGAAACATTCGATGGTCGAGATGGTGGGCCACTTGCAACTGCTCGATGACCACCGTCGCGACCATGACCAGTTACTCCGGAACAAGATTCGCACCGCCGAAGGCGTGGAGCGTTTGAAGATCGAGATGCGCCATACGGACGATTAAGTCCAACGCTTGGTGAAGTAACTCTCCGATTCGCACATCGGACGTATTAGTATATCCAGAAACGGTTGCGTGAAGGTCAAACGAAGCTGACGATCATCGGCGCGAGCTGAATCTTGCTCGGGTTAAGCTTGAATCCCTGGAGCTTGATGAGCGCACTTGGACCCAATGCCATGGGAACTTGAAGAAGATCGATCACCAGACAATGGACAGATGGACTGACCCGAACGTTGATTCGGGGCGCTTCGGATGGCTTTACGTGGGTACCCCGAGCTGGTCAGCTCTCTTGTTCCGGCAGGCACACAGTCCAACATGACTCTTGGGTCCGGCCCGCCGTCGCCTACCTTTCCGGTCGCTTCTTCCCCGCCGATCAACGTGGATGATGGTCAACCAGCGATCAGCCAAACGGCGGCTCCTGAGCCCACACCGTCTAGTCCGCCACCAGATTCGAGACCGGTCTCGTCGATCTTGGGTTCGGCAAAACGCAAACGGGCAAGCCATTCAAAGAGGAAAACGGTTCCTGCTAAACACTCTCGCTTCATCGGCGACTCTGACGATGAGTCAATAGATTTGGACGAGCGAATGCGAACTGCTCTAGCCAAGTCACCCAGCGCTGATCGTCGAGCTTCGGTCAGGACCTCCTCGGCCTCAGCCTCGCTGACTCAGGCCATCGCTTTGCTTGACTCAGACGGCGATGGAAAGGATGAATTGGAAGACAAGCGACCGATTCCGGCTGCTTCTGGAGGTCCTCCGACCGACGATACGATGCCAACTGCTCGACTGGCCGGCTTTACTGGCGTCTTCATTCCCGCGAGCAAATCACCGCTCAAGCGGGACGATTACAGCTATGATCCGAAGAAGAAGTTCATCGATCTGTATGTCGTTCTGCAAGGGAGACCGTCGAAGGCCCTGATGACGACCCGGCAGTCTTGAGGTCCTCTTCAGCTGTGGGACCTAACGACTCCAGCTCTCTTGATGGGGAGGAAAAACGTTCCTCGCTGGTGGTCTCGTCCGCCAAGGTGGATCTTCCCGGTCAGGTCGTCAACGCCGGAGAAAGACGACTGGCAGCCTCAACCGCTGAAACCACGGGTCATCGAGCTTTTGATCCACGCAAAGCCTTTGGAGGTTCTCGCGAGGCCTATGCTCGGATTGGACTTTCCTGATCGCCCCTGGTTTAGAGCTCTGAAGGGACGCCTGATTGCGTATTGCCAGGACCATGGTCAAGCGCTCTGGGAGGCGACTCACCACTTCCCGATCACTCCGGCTATGCCTAAGGACGCTTGGTTCGAGCATTACTTCCATGCTCGCAAGCGTCGACGCAGCAAAGCTGGGGCCCCTTGGGCCGCGATCTGTGACTTCGTAGTGAATGGGATCCAGCTCTGTGAGTGCGACTTGGTCGTCTTCTTGTTTCCCGCCGCGCCGCATCTGCCTATTCGCCGGGTGCAATCACCAGGTATTACGGCTGACGTCGGGGAATGGTATCCCGGTCATGGCCACCCGACTCCGATCGGCACGTTGCGAGATGCTTTGGACTTTGCCGATCGTCAAGACCCTTGGCGAAACCAATACCGCCTAAGCCCCATGGATCATCCGGCGCCCCAGATCTTCCGTCTGCACGTGAAGTATGGCCCGTAGTTATCGTGATAGCCATTTTCCATTTCATTCTCTTTTAACCATCAACTAATCATAATAACGTTCTGATGACGCTTGTGTTCGATATCCAAAACTTCATATCCAGATTCCAGCGTTATCTTCATCTTGTGTGTCCGATAGCTCATGTGCACGTGAATTTAATTTTTAATGAATATATGTATATGCATGTCCGTTGACTCCGAATCAGCTCAATCAACTTGGTCTCAACTTGTTTGACCATTACCATTGGCTGATTTATCGTAATATGTCAACCCAGACTATTGCGACTCCTGGTTGCCTTCTTCGTGTGTTTGCATAACTCCAAATCGGTTTCGTCTCGCCCGATCGCGTTTAAAGTCCCTTACTAAAGCTCCACAGTTGAGGTACCGTTAATCTACCCATGCTGGATCGTCGTAACCTTTCCACTGAACCAAGTAATCACGATGGGTTCGACCAAATCGGGTTTTCTTGCCTGATCGGGGATCAAAAACCTTCTTAACTTCAAATTAATTTTGATTGAACGTTCTTTCCCAACTGTCTTCGTGCAAGAGAGCCTCGTCGAAGTCAAACCTTGGCTGAACCTGGGTTTTGGGCGATCGGGGTATTCCCGACCAGCTTCAGCTTCGACAAGTGGACGATTGGGAAAATTTCGTAATCGGTACCAGCCGTGATTAACCGAGCCGCATGGTCGCCGATATGCTCAGAGACGCGGAACGGTCTATGCCACATATGTGCTAACTTCCGGACGTATCCTTCTTTCATACGATCCAAGTAAAGTTAGACCCATGATCCCGGTTCGATATTATGCGAATCGGCTTGATCGTTATTCCGATCAGTCCTTTCTTGGGTCGCCCTCCGCAGTCACTCATTCACTTGATCCCGCGCATGCTGATAATGGCGCTGGGGTCCCATACGCCATCGACGAGCTTCGCGATCACGACCTCGGGTACCTACGACGGGAATCACCGATTCGATAGAAGATCGGGGGTCCCATCCATACGCCAAGTAAAACGGAGTATCTCCCCTGATCCGATCGAAAGAAGAATTTAACGCAAATACCAGCCTCTCTGCATACTCATCCCAATCTTGTTGAGCGGAATCGGTTACATACATCTTAATAGCTCTGGTTAGCGTCTGTACCATACGCTCGGCTTTACCATTCGCTTGCAGTCGGTAGGTCATGGTTGCGCTTTGTTTCTGACCAAGCATCTGATTAAACGATCAGAAAACTTCGGCCATAAAATCTGGTTCCCGATCGTTCTTGATCACTTCACTCGCCCCAAACCGCCTAAAGACGCATTCCTCGTAACTGCAGGCGACCTGTTGGGCTATTCGAGTAGACCCCGCTTTCGCGATCACCAATTCGGTGAACAGATCAGTCCAGCTCAGCAGTTCCGTATTGCCTTTGAACGAGTTCGGCAAGGAAGGTATGTGGTCCATCGCTATCACTTGAAAAGGGTAAGTCACCTGAATATTCCCGGGTGATCTACCCGAATAGTCGGCATACCCTTCCCGGTTTCGCAATCTGTCCACGTTCCAACAAACTTTTGGACGCTTCGATATAGACCTCTCCAGTGAATGTGTTTGCGAACCCTGTGGTATGTCCGACCCACACCCTGGTGATCGCCCTCTAAACTGAAATGGTAATGATGCAAACTACCGGCTTGTAAAGTTTCCGGAATCACCAGTTTCGCTGATCGGTACAGATCTGCATCAGCCTGATCAGCTTGAGAATAATAGAACAGCAGACCGCTTTCATCAATCTCGTAACTGGAAGAGATTTTTACACAATTCCTCGCCTCATTTTGGCTCAATTTCCCAGGTCTTCATTCAAAAAGGCTTTCAAATCAACAATTTATTTTTCTTCATCTTGCGCCTTGAGATTTCTTTAAATCCGCAGCTCCTGCACTATTTCTTCCGTCAACCCTTCTCGAAAAGCCAGCCTGCTAGGTGTCGATCTGGTTCGTGACCTCGTCATGATTGAGACTTGCGCTGCTCCCCTTTATCTACTGAATGAATCAGCTCGGGTAACGTATTAATCTCGACCAATTCCTCCAGCACTGCATTATCGGTAATCATCGATCCAGTCTGATCACGCATGGTCATCGTGGCCAGGTGATCCGCACTCCTGTTCCAGTCGCGTTTCACGCGTAGTAGGTCATGATTCTGCCATCCCCGTAGGGTTTTCATAACGCGATCATTTAACAACTTCAAGCGCGGAGCCTTGCAGTAGATCTCCCCGGTGATCTGCCGGATCACCAAATTTGAATCCCCACATATGATTACCCTTCCACTCTTTTGTTCTTGAAGGAGATCCAAACCCAGCTGCAGACCGCGGTATTCGGCTTCATGCCCGGGGTAAAATCTGAACCAGCAGATATGATAGTTCATTCCAACAATTTCAACAACAACCTGCTATACGCCCCAACGCCTTTCATTACGCTCGCCGATCCGTCGTAACAAATGACGATCAAGTCTTCATCCGGGTCGACAACCGGTGGGGTATAATGATTGATTCTCGCGGTTGTTTCCGGGGAGCGACTTCGATCAGGGCTTCACCGACTTCTGATTGGGGTGTGATACTGGCTGCTAGCGTATCGAGAATTTCTTCTTCACTCTTGGTGCATTTAATGATCTCTATGGTCCACTGAGATAACAGCGCTGCCCATCGCCCCAGTGTTCCGTCTATTCCGTTCGAAGACAATAACCAGGCCAGAGTAGACCGCCTAGACCATACTTTGATCGATCTGTTCACCAGCATAGAATAACAGACATCCAGTATGCGTAATAGTGTCAGTACTTCTTTATCCAATATGCTCATTTGGTTTTAATGTCCGGCTTGTAAACGTCACTGAAAAATATACTCCATCGTGATCTTGTACCAGTGCGGCTGATAATGCCCATTTACTGGCGTATAAAATCACCACGGAAATCTTTTCCGGATCGAAATTTTTCAATATCGGGGTCGAAATCATCTTCGCCTTCAACATATTGAAGCTACCATAGCTCGTTCCATATGACCTTCTGACCCTGACACGGTTCGATCGATCAGCGATCCAGTCTTGAGATCCGATTCGTTGATTTTGGTTTCGCGACTAGTCTCGTTTAGAAACTTTCCCACTTGATCACGCTCTCATAGTCCATGATAAACGACTTCCTTCAACTCGTATAATACATCAGCATATACCGAGAGTCTTCAATAAACCGGCTATAATAATTCAGGGATCCGAGAAAAGACTGCATAGCCTTCAGTGATCGGGGAAAAGGAAGGTTACTGAGAGCACCCAAGTCCTTCCGATTTTCTTCCAAACCCTGAATCGACACATTATGGCCAAGGTAAGCAACCTTGAGTTGCCCCAAGAAGCTCTTGGCTACGCTGATCGATAAATTCCAACGTTCGCAAGTGTCAAGGAGTCGTTCGAACTTATCATGTAGCATATCCCATGATGTTGCCGTAACCAAGATGCCGTCTATATATGATCGCCTTCCCAAAAGTGATCGTATCGGATCTTGGTCCGGTTCACCCTCCGTAAACACATCATGCCAATCGGTAATTTCTCGACAAGCACTGATCTGGAAATATCCATAGAGAGCATTGTCAATCAATCTCTGATAGATCTGTGAGGCGTTCTTCAAACCGAACGGCATCCGGTTCCATTAAGAAAGGCCGAAAGGTGTAACGAAAGCCGATATCTCTCGAGCACGATCAGTCATTGAAACCACCCAGAAAGCACTAGCCATGTCTAGCAAACAAAACAATAACACTTTATCTAGGTCCTCAAGCAAATCATTGATCAGGGGCATCGAATAGACCATCAGCTTCGTGAGGCGATTCACCAATCTATAGTCGATACAAAGTCGAAAATCGACCCCGTTCTTTTTTTATCACAATCGCAATCGGCGATGCCCACTGCGATGTTGAAGGTCGGATGATTTTTGTACTCAACAAGCCCTTGATCAAATCGGATAACTTCTCCCGGTATTGCGGCGCGACTTTGCGACAACGTTGAGCGATCGGTCTCGCATTTCCAACGTCTATATCACAAACAGCTCCGTAAGCAGTTGCGGGTAAGGCATTACTCTTCCCAATCAATAAGTGACGCCTTTTCCAGATGATCTTCTTTAAATGTTCGATCTACTCGGGAGTGTTTACTTCGGGATTACCGACCTGTAGACCCTCCAGGGTGACCTCTGGTATATTGGGTGATACTTCCGGCAAAACTGTCATATGCTTCTCAATATCTTTAATGTATTGATCACCACCTTCATGTATACACCCTTGTTCATCCACTGGATCTATATCCTCTGGTTTGGCATTATCTCTTGGGTCGCCCCTTGTGAATCATCCGACTGGTGATCTACTTCGGGTTAAACTTCGTCCTTAACGACTTCGGCAAGTTCATTCTCCTTTTTTTCCTCAGAATCGTTTCTGAACTCGTCACCATCATTTTCGCTCTCTTGATCTGCTACTTTCGGTGGGCCAAGTCTAATAACACTCAAAATCTGTAGACCTTTTTTGATCCGGCTTTCCCCTGTCGCTTCGACGACGGTCTTCTGATCAACAGCTTGGTCGGAATAGCATATTCCGGCTTCTCAACCAAAAGTGAGGTATCTTGGTCTACCCGGCCTTCGTCACTGATCACGTCTGTTGTGGCTTGATAAAACAGATTTTGTCATTCAATATATCTTCGTGATCCCACTGATACATACCCTATCTGTCGAGGTACTTTCCCTTCCGGTAACCACATCGCTAGGATCATATCTTCGTGAACGTTTAACGACTGATCAGATATATTAGTAATCCTGATGTAACTTGATCTGCCAACGCCCTTTACGAACGTTGGTACCCATCGTTCACCACGGGTTAGCCACAATTTCTGCTGCCGATTACTCGGCCGAATCATCACGTCAACTGATCGGGCTACCTCAATGTTTTCATACTGATCCATTTTGAGCATTTGCGTATGAGTACCATATAATGGACGTCGGTCGGTTAACTGTATCTGTACCTCGTCAGGGAGGGTCAGGGTTCCATGAGACAGATCAAGCCGTATAACGGCTGGCACCATGAAATCCATCCCCAATATCGCGTCTTGGCCGGCTAACCGGTCAACCCAAGCGTTGAAATAATAGACCAGGGAGCCTGCCAAGGTAATCTTGACACGTGACCAGTCTTCAGTCATGTACGAACTTTCGCCGATCCCAACACATTCTTGCCTCTGGGTACTGTCTATCCGACATCCCACCTTACGAGCAATGGCAGAGTCGATGATCGAGACTTCTGCTCCAGAGTCAAAAAGAATAGTGGATTTTTCGTTGTTAATCTTCCCATTGGCTTTCGATTGTTTAAACCAGTTGTCGGGAGAGTGATACTTCCAGTATCCTCGGGATTCAGCAGGAGGTAGATCCAATTCCATGATCACGTTCGAACGGGAATATTCATCCACTCTGAGGCTGTGAATCGGACATCGATCGGACAGTTTGAAAAATAGAACATGTATTGTCGGTTATCTCATTTTCTTCAAACTTATTTCTGATACAGACATATGCATAGATGCTGAACGTAGACCGCTCGGCTCGAACCAG
Source organism: Sclerospora graminicola (assembly GCA_001887855.2). Lineage (NCBI taxonomy): Eukaryota > Oomycota > Peronosporomycetes > Peronosporales > Peronosporaceae > Sclerospora > Sclerospora graminicola. The sequence continues at coordinate 2,995 of MIQA02013309.1, read as the reverse complement.
ATTCCAACCTGGCGAGCAATCTAGTTTAACATTTTCTCGACAACTGGTGGGAGCATGCCAGCGTGTTTTGTCGGCGCATACCACTTGCGCATCTGACTGAAAAACCTTTCAATCGGGCAAGCACCGGCGTCGTGAATCTTTCCACAGGTCTTACACACGAAAAAACAATGATCCGATGGGTGACCTTTACGATCACATTTTCCTCATGTGAATCTCTTCCAACAATCACGACCTCCATGCTTAGTCGACCCACAGTGTACGCATTTCTTGCGAGGTCGGTCCTGATCAGGTTGGGCCCCACCGGGTAATCGTCCATCAATGCCGTTAATCGATGATCTCGGACGGAATTCCTGTTCCGTCGCGAAGATATGACAATATTGCTCCTCATCTGAGCCTAAACTTGACTGGCCACTTTATTCTTCCGAACTGGAACTGTCCGATTCCTTCGTAATCATCCGAGTCGCTCTCGTCGACCGAGCTGTTGGTGTCTTGCCCTGGCATGGGTGTGGTTTCTATCGGTATCGATTCGATCCTATCTCGACCTTGGGTACTCGACTTTTGGCTCGTTGTAACGTTCTCAGGGTTAGTTCCAATTCTTTCGCATTGCTTATACGAAGCAGGGTTAGCTGATCAGCCAAGTCACGGTTTTCCAAAAAGCCGATAAAGTGTTCGACATGTTCGCGAGTCATATTCGCGTGCCGTGGGTCCTTGATCGGCATTTAGCTTGCAGACGAGCAACATTCAAACGGGTTTGTCATCCTCGGTGTTTCATCTTCATATGGTAATACTGTCTCGCGACAGACACCCCTGAGTTGCAATATTGCTCCTCAAATTCTTCACACAATTGAGACCACTTCAAACGTACTTCTCGGCTTAACTGCTTTAGCCAGTTCTTGGCCGGGCCCTTCCTCAGATCAGCGAAAATCAAACATCTTTCACCTTCCGGTGTTTTATCGTTTAAAAAGGCTGATTTCGTCCGACTCAACCAGGCTCTCGCCTGATCATCATCCACATCCTTGCCGGTAAAATCTTTTAATTCAGAGATCGCCGACATCCGAACTCGAGTGATCGTTCCAGATTCACTACCAAATGCCTGCACCAAGGCCATATTTGCCTTGCGAGGCATCTCCATATCCAAATCGTCCGGATCAAAGTGTTGACTGATCCCTCCATCTGATTCCATATCCACATCACTACGTGGGGGTGATTTATGGAGTCGGTCTTGATGACTGGTTTGGCATATCGATTGAGCAATTCCGGCGGATCGAACTGATTCCATATCCATATCTACATGTTTCTTGACTGGCTTAGCAGTGGATTGGTTCATGTTTGGTATCGATTGCCATGGCTATCCTTGCACAGGTGTATACTGAGGTAATCCGCATTGTTCACCCACAAAGCGAGTCATCATAGGTGTGAATATGGTTTGCATTTGCTCTGGGACTTCTGGTATACCGATAGGGTTATTGTTGTGAGTCGGATTGTTTTGTGCGCTTTCTTGAGCATCCTCAAAACTGTCGTCTGATCCAACTCGACCCGGTTCAGGCTTCTTTTTCCTGTTCTGCGACTCGATTTTGGGGTCAATATGTTTGATCCCTTTCGGTCCCAATGTCATACGCGTCACTCCAACCGAGGAGTCAGTAGAATCCGCTCCAGACCGTGATCATGATTGATATATTGACTCAATATCAATAGGATATTCAGCCAACTGCAATCGGTGTGAAGGGTCAGCAATCGGTGACTGGACCACGGGGTTCGCCCCGAGTAGCGAGGCAAGGTAATCGTACAGCGTTATCATAGCTTCTCTGATTGTTCCTTGGTCTAGATTGAACAGCAAATTCGCGTCAAAAGCACCATTAGTGAAACTAACTTCGTCGATCTGGACCAGAAGATTTCTGATCAGGTCGAGTTGGCTACCTGTGATAACCGGCCTGGTTGCTCGACCTTCAAGCTTCCCGATGATCTTGGGTTTTATGATCTTCATCACTCGGTTGGTAGCTAGGAACTTGTGCAACTCCCGAAGGTAAACCAATCGTTCTACATCTTGAGCCGTGGTCTTCTCAGCTGGTTCGGTCTTCTCGTCATCTTCTTTGAAAATCTTCGGTTTTGGTTTTAGTATTTTAGGTGGATCATATCGATCCACGCAATGTCTTTTTTATCTTTTTCAATTTTCTTTTTATGCATAGGATCGAGTTCAGCACCCCGGTCCTCTCACGGATTGTAGTTAATTTTACTATAACCCAGATCGGCTCCGATCGGAGCCTTGTGGGGAGTTGTTTCATCTTTAATTTCGACCTGGAACTCCACCTGACCAGGTCGACCATCGCTTCCTAGGTCGACCATCGCTTCATCATCCAGCAATTCTACTACAGCTTGAACTTCTTGCCTTTCACACCAAACCTAAAGCTTGCTCGCATCTTCTAGAGAGTGACACCAGCCTCAAGTGCATGGTACGCAGAATTTCATTTGAACCTGAATTTTAAGTTTGGACAGCATCGGAGGCGAAATGCCTTCTTCCAATACACCAGAAAAAGTTTCATCTACTTTGATTTCACATTTTCATCATCAAAGGAATCACGGTGATATCCTGAGTCACCAAGTGATCTGGCCACGCGCACCATTGTGGTGGAGCCGATTTCCAAATCCAGAACTGAAGTCTTGTGTGGAATTCGGATACCCACTAGCCCGGACGACCAACTAAACGAGGGGGTACTCCGTTGATCCTGATCGCCATCGCGATCGGATGAATCATCACTATGATGACTGATCCGATCCTCCCGGTCATCCGACCGGTCGTCATGTGCGATAGAATCCAGACTTAACTTCATCGCACCTTGTGTACCCATTGATCGGGGGAGGTTACACTCACTCAGGTGGACTCTTTGATGAAAACGATGCTCTTGATCAGGTTGGAGGGGATGACCTTCTCGAGACGGGGGTGTCCTCGGGTGGGAATCTTCACCGAGTAACGAGTCAGTGTCAATACTTAGTTAAT
>MIQA02013302.1:4509-14785 GCA_001887855.2 Sclerospora graminicola | reverse complement strand
ACGCTCGGCGACTGCCATCCGGCATCTATGCCCTTGGTCCGCATTTTCCGCCAATCAGAAGGCGCCCTTGGGAAGTACTTCACACCTTCCCATTAATTAATTCACAAGCCACTTTACCACAATAGATAAGGTACTGCTTATTTTAACTACTTTTGGAGGACGATCTCATCAAAAGAGTGGCATGACGTCTGCATCGACAACAAGCAACCGCCCTTCGATCATCTCTTTCATGGTTTCAATTTTGGTATTGTATTACAGATGTGGTGTTTGGATCCCGTTTTGAAATTTGTCCGCAAAATACAGTTGTGAAATATTGCATTTTTGGATTGCCTGGATCCCAAAAAATACTCAAGTTAATATTAGAAAATTAAAATACGTTTCCGCAATTTGTAAGAAAATCGCAATTCGTTATTGCAATGACCCTAAGGGATGTAAATTGTGCTTTGCAAAATCTATGCATATACTCCGGGGACAGAACATCAATCCCCGGTTTGTCAGTCAACATTCATGGAGCAGAATCTAGAGCACTGAGGGAAACGATCGCCCGATCCTTTGACGAATTTATCGGATGTCTAATATGGTAAATCAAATAACTTTTGAATGACATATGATTTAAATTTTTTGGCCGTGTTCGAACTCGACATAAATCGTTTTATCTTGAAACGATTTCTGCGATCAAACACATAAAGTGTTTTAAGGCACATAAATCGTTTTATCGTGGATTAGCGTTTTTGCTGATTTATGTGTCACTATTAGGCGCGACAAGTTAAGGATTTGTTTGACTACTCCTCCCACCGTAATTAGTCTGTGTGCAAAACTAGTCTGCGCTCGGAATTAGTCTGGCCCAGACTAATTTAGGTGAAACCTAATTAGCTGGCCCCCTGTACCAATAAGTAGGTACAACATACCGTGAAGAATGATGAGTAGCTTCGCAGAGGGGTGGCGCATTCCTGTCCGTTGATTATTTAGGGAGTCGTGTGTGGCACAACGGGTTTTACGGTACGCTGTGCTCCCGCTATGGTACGGGGTGTGTGTGACACTGAGTTTAACCCAGACTAATTACCAACTTGTAAATTAGTCTGGCACAGACTATTTCCGAACATGCCTTAATTAGTATGTGTTCATTAATAGTCTGGCACAGATAGCACAGCTCAAAACTCAGGTTCGAAATTAGTCTAGCACAGACTAATTACGGTGAGAGGAGTACCCCAACTTAGTGACAATAATTACCGTATACCATCTGCCTTAGCTGACACACACGGGGACAAATGTTAATGATTTGTTCTGATATGTCTTTGAAAGATTTATATAAAAAAATGGGCAATAACTGCCGGACAAAACGACACTACTGGGCAATTTGAAGGTCACCTTGATAATGAGGAAGGGTGTGCTTACACTGCCATCCCTCCCAGATCGTTTTATGTTCGTGGCCTGTGGCCTCCATTTCCACTGAATTTCATCCGACCGCGCGCCATCGATTTGACAATGGCGCGTTGTCCACTCAAATGTGTCTCATTTTACCCAAAAGTGATCGACTGTGATTGGCTGGTGAGAGTTTGTGTTTGTTAAAACAATTTGTATGGTATGACAAATGTTATCCAACAAAGCATTTTAGTTTTGTGGCGACCAAACACACGTGCTGTGCGTTTGCCGATGTTAAATCGATCAAGTTAAAGATAATCATGATTTACGTTAGCGCTTGGGCGTTTCGAACACGGCTTTAAGCCGTGCTCGAAACGTTTCATGTTTATGATCCTAACCGTATAAATGGCATCGTAACATGACTATCTATGACACTGCGTTGCTTGGACAACTTGAGCCTGAAGAATGGCGGCCTGGATGCGACTTTCCTTAAAAAGATGGATCATCCCAGTCGTCAGAGCCAAGGTGACCGAGTGGTGAAAACTCCGTAAAAACCAGAGTTATCAATTATTTTAATTTCGCCACTCGTTAAAGTGCGATTATACACGATTCTGTGCGCATTACAGTACACCGATACTTAATTAAGTAAAGTCTTGACAGATTAATTGACCTTCTCATAATTTATATGAAAAACTTAACTTCAAATTTTAATGGCGGATACTCGGCGAGCCATATGCCAAGGCCGCGTCCTGGCAACGGAAGGGCTTTTTGAACTCGCTAAAGAGACGTGGAAGAATGCATTGGGGAGTGCATACTCTTTGAAAGACTATGCTGCCGTATTCGTGCTTTCAGTAAATATTGGAGAAGCTTGTCTACGGATGGCAATGCAGTCGAATGATGTGACGGCAAAGACAATAGCACATGTACAAGAAGCCAAAGAAAATTTTGACTACGCTTTATCACTAGTAGAAGTGTGTTCTTTTCGGGAGATTCTGGGTGAATACACAACTTTGTATCAAGGAGTACGACGTGTCGAGACACTGAAAAGGAAGACGGAGAAACTACAGGAAAAGTTGCAGCTGGTTGGAGTGGCACAGAAGACAACAAAAGAAAGCAAACCGGTGAAAATATGTACCACGTGTGGCAAGAGTGGAAAAGATGTTATTTTGGACGAGAATGACGGCTGTTTCTACTGCGTCAAGTGCTATGAAGAATATTATGCTTCATTGGAGTTGGATGCACGTGATGCAAAAAGCGTTGCTAGTGTGAATAAAGTGAAAAAGGAGAATGATATAACTGTGGACAAGTGCCTGGATGCTGGACCAGGAGATGCTAATTCTAGAGATTCAGAGTCGAGCTCAAGAGTTGAACCAGCAGAAGTTCCTCTTATCGAAAATCAGGACAAACATACAGAAGCGACAGATACAGAAACAATTAAAATAGCAGCGCAGGACCGCACTCGATACGAGCGTGTAGAGTTGGGATCACTCGCAGATTATTTAGCTGGATCACTGAAGATGGAAACCAAAGGAGAAAAGCCTGAATGTTTGCATAATAGAGATTCGAATGGTGGCGGGGCCCCCCTCCTGCTAGAACCAACGAGCCTTGTCAACGATGAACTCAGCGAAGAATGCAGCAAAAGGCTAAACGAAAACGTTAACGACGTGCATAAGGTGATTGGCCTAGCTGCGTCGGATGAGATTATGGTGCGTCAAAATGTACCGCTGCTAGACGAAAATTTAGCAAATGGAGCTCACGAAAAGCGCAAATACTCAATTGTCCAGTTGTTGGAGATTCAAAAGGTTTCACCTTGCGAATGTCCGGAATCTCTGCTTACATCGCCTGTATGGCATGACGAGTCGGCTCTGACCCCAACTCGCAATAAATTTAACAATTCTCGTAAAATGTCAAGTTCCAAGAGGTAAGTATTGTTCTTAGGAATCATACGAACTTGACTAATGTGTATTCCTGTCAGATTAACAACGTCGCTTCAGGAACCTAATGCTGATGTCTTTGACCTTCTATGAGGGAGAAAGTGACCTTGGAGTTTCACCATTACTGATCATGGGTATATGCAATACTCTTCGTACAACGTTACGAGAATAGCAGAAGAATAGCGTGAAGAGTCGATTATTCAGGGACAATGAAAGCGTTACTTGTGTGTATTTTTATTAATAATTTTACGCTCCCAATGAGAGGTACTCTCCCCCAAAAAAACATACTGTACATTTCGTCCATTTAAACGATCAAAATCAAATTCCGAAGGTATAATATTTACCGGCTTATATGCATAAGAAATTTGACAGTTTTCAGTTGCTATAAGTACCGTATAACCGGTGATAGACCCGACCGTGGTCGAGTGGGTTTACTGCTCACTTCGGGACCGGCAGGTCCCGGGTTCGATCCCGGGGCCAACCAAGTTGGTTGGATTGAAAGTATAATGTGACGCATTTAACCGTATAACCGGTGATGAAAAGGTTAGGGTTTCAAACACACTGTAATAATGAATAATACACTGCATACTAAAAATACCAGGTAGAAGCTAATTTTAGTGGTCAGAAATCGCGGAATTAGCAAGTTTTTACTTCACTATTTATCAACAAGACAGGAACTCGGTGATGGCTGATGGTTATTGACCTGGGAGGTTCAATGTTACATTTAAGATGAACTCGATCGGACGATACACTAGGAAATCCATTATTACAAGCGGCTTGGGTGGATACTCTTGTGAGTGAAAGTGGCTCCCTTTACAGAGTGAAAATGTAGCGTTTGTCTCGTCGTAACAAACTTGGTGCTAAGCAAAGGAATAGCTGTCGGAAAAATCGCATGCCCGCATTGATCCACTTCGCCTCCTACAACAAACACTTATTGAGTCAGTACTCACATACAAGCACTTGACAGATGCTTTATTTCTGTACCTGTACTCCATCGAAGATTATACTCTGCTATATCTTCGACGGTCTTGACACTACGTTCCCGTCACGCAACAAAAGCCGTGCTACCTAAATTATCACCCGTTGCATCCATTCAGAAGCTTCTTCTTTATGGTAAGCCACGTCCATTTTAGTGAGCTGCAACATGACCAACACGTCACTCGAGTTATCTCGTGATCCAAGCGGCAGCTGATTTCCACGAAGGTTTGTTCGCTTCAATTACAATATTTTCACGGATCCAAGGATTGTTTGCAGCTCGAGACTCTGAGTCGCACAGGAGAATCCCGACCTGCGAATCGACATTGGGCGTAATGGGAACGCCTTTCGTCGTGTCAGAGCCCCGTGCCGCGACATGCGAATAACATCTTGATTTCGAAGCCAGTGACAGGCTGTCAAAGTATGGTCGCTGGAACGGCGGTGGCTACATCACCCACGTTTAGTCAGCAGATCTTGGAATGTCTGATGCTCGCGAAAATGATACGGCATATCAGGGATCATTTCTCTATGATTAAGCTACGAAGATCGCATTACAATATGGTACAAAACCGTTGAAATGCAGACTGATAAACAATCCGAACCCCATGTTCAAGATTTATCTCTCCACTAGGTAAATCGCAGGTTAAGATTGATGAATGGTATGGTGAGTCACTGAACCAGCTTGATGCCCATAAGTTGGAGTGGAACTTTAACTGGCAGCTTAAGGATTCTTGTCGCGAAGGCTGGGGCTTACATGCTTCAACTCCAGTTTCTCCTCACACACTGGGACAGCGTTCACAAGACGAATTGGGATTGGGATTGATTTCTCATGATTTTACTTCGGTCAAGGACGTGTCTAGAAGTACATGTAGTGGCTGTGGCAATAACAAACGAATTTATTCGTGATAAATCGACAGTCAATTACTTTATCACTAACATTTCCCACTGCGTTTTTATTGATTTGTGCACCAAGGCTCATACCACCGACCTCGGTTGGTGCAGTAGTTAAGGCCCTGCCCCCGGGACCGGGAGATTGCGGGTTCGAGTCCCACTAGGGACAAAAACCCAAAGTCGAACCAACTTGGTTGGGTAGTAAGTATAATGAGACGCATTCAACCAAGGCACATACCGTAAAATTATTTTCAATTAGTTGTGGCGTTTCGTCAATATTGTCGTAACGTTAGTTCTCATTAAGTTAAAAGTTCATACCTACTTAAAAATACTCAGGAATACGTCGTATTTACAGCCGTAAATGTAGAAGCTACCAATATCATGACTGATGCCAGATTACTCATATCAACTTCTTAACACGAAAGTTTCAATGAAACCATCAGCTCCATATGGAAAGTACATTAGAACGTTCGGTGTAAAGTCAAAAGTGCACGTGTACGTCAACAACATTCGTTTTTTAATTTCATACATGGATCATAAGCAAGAAGAATTTCGTCTTGAGTGCCGTTTAACTACGGCACGGAAGGCTTCCCCTTCGCTAACAATTTTAGCTTGTGTGGGACTAAGTTTTATACATATAATTAAAGTGCTATCGGATAGGGAAACATTAAGGGCACCGCCAAAACTTGATTTGGGCACCCAATCGGACTAGTTGAATTAAAATTCACGAAAAAGGCTATATTCGCAATTATCTTCTACTTCGATTCTCGACGTATAGTGCATTTGAAAGAAACGAGGACGCAAGCCTATTAAAATTATTGCATCCAAATCAATTAAACTAAGTTATTGAAACTTCACCACTGTAATGGTATAATGGAAGAAGACTATTGCATACGACCAACCAACGCTGTCATATGCTGTGGTACTTCGTTACTTTAGACAACGTTTTATACTTTGCTTCGATCGTCGATGCAGCAAAACAAATGCTGTCCGTCCACTAGCGTATTAAAATTACTTAAATTGTATGACAGGAAATAGTTTTGCAGTCAAGTTGGCAATAAAGTCGAAGAAGGTTTTAACTTTCGCAGCAAATTATCAAATTCTCTGGTAGTTGCAGCCTGAAAACATTTAACTATCTCTAGCAAATGTGTTTTATACCTGCTAATCGTAGTTTATCTAGTAAAGAAATTAGATCTCTCATGCCGTCCCTCCCTTTTTTAAGCTATAACTACTGCAATCTGCATCAGGCGAGTTTTGCAGTTGAATATACTCATAGCTGACAAAACTGTCAAGAAATTCTGCGCAAAACAGATTGAGAAATAGATGCGAATTAACAGGGCGTCCTAGAGGCTGCACCCGAAAAATCGAATATGCTCAGACAGCTTGCTGCGCACGGAATGCTTTCAGGTGTTATTAAGCTAGTTGGTAAGATAGAAGAATAGATTAGGTAGATTAAGATGACAATGTCAGATTATATAGCAGATATGCTAACAAGAATTAGAAACGGGCAAAAAAGTAGATTTCTTTCGGTAGTTATGCCTGCTTCAACAAATAGGAATCAATTATGCTAAACAAGGATCATTGAAAGTTTTTTAGAGAAAACAAGTTATAGTAGCCGAAGGAAAAATATCTAACCCTACTCTATTTATAGCATATTCATTCTTCCAATTAAAGTGTTCTTCTGAAACAATGATCACACAAATTCTTGTACAATGGTATCGAATGCGAATTTGAGAGTGAATAAGTACAATGGTATTCTAATTGCAATCGAAACGAGTGGTATTATAAGTTATGGCACAAAAATTGTCCTACCTGTGGTGGTATTTGTGTATTTACACGCTGATCCAAATACTTGGTTTACGTTAGGAAATGAGTGGATCACAGACACCGAAAACGAAGGTGATGTCCCGCATGACAGGAAGCTTAACGTACAAAAGTTCATTACTAGTATTAGAGAAAGAAGATAAATGCGATCCATTTTTTCATTTATATTTACACTTTATATTCGACTGAGTCCGAATAGGTGCCCAAAGCGGTGCCCTTAGTGTTTCCCGTCGGATATAACACGAGTTTGTACTATAGATAAAGTGGTTGTTCTGATTGGCTAATATATGTTGTCGGATATAACACCGGTTATACGGTAGGTAGTGTGTCGAGAAAAAGTCCAGAATGCCTACCGTACTTCACAAAAAAACACCTATTCGTCTTCAAAAAGGTGATTAAAGGTGGTCAAAAATGAACCAAAATTGTGATTTTTTTGTTAAACTTTTAGGGCACCTTTTCAAAATCGTAAAGGGTTTAGGGTTTTATTCTTAGCATTATCGACGCGCTGAATCTTGACGTGAGTGCAAGTTATTTTGATACAGAGGACGAAGAAATTGACCCGTATGTCGTTTGTGACGGAGTTTCCGTCATTCAATAAATGTGTTGGCGACGGGCGAATTGCGCATCGATTTCTCGCCCTCTAAGATGATGGACGTATCGTAATTGTCGATCTTCCGACAAGAGTGCTTGAAGCACAGCCGGGAAATTTAAGTCCAGGTTTATTGCTGCAAGTGGAAATCCCGACGAAACTGGAAAAGTGGGCTCGACAATTGCGTCTTGATTTGACCCGTGCGACAACGAGCGACTTGATTCTCGAATACCCGACGGAAAAATTTTAGTTAAAGAGACGATCGGGACATAACCTGGTAAGAGCTCAAGAACACTTGACACCTCGATTCGCGCAATTTATTTGTTCAACAAGTTGATGGCAGCATGGACCGCTCAAGAAAAATCAGATGGAAAGACATCGACACGAGAAGACGCGATTCGACGACTTGTTTGCTCTTCTGGACGCAAGTAAATTTTCAATAGCGTCGAGTAAACCTACTTGTCCGCTGTATTGGACTCGTAGCATCGATTGCACTAGGCTTCAGCGAGCGGCATCTTTCAGTACAAGAGTATACAATTGAAGAACTTCACGATGCCGCCCGAGTTTCGAGAGCAAGGTAGCGTGCTCGTCCACCATGTCGATAGGATTTCGACTCAACATGCGTTCGGGATGGTACAAAGCGCCTGTAAATTCAAGAAGCTCGAGCAATTTGCGACGAAAGATTCTGATGGCATCATTTTATTAAGCGTCGACGCGATTTGGGAGGCTTTCATTTAAAGAGCGTTTGGCTTGGATCGCATCTAAGAGCAAATACACGACTTCATCATGCAACCGTCGCGTCGATGGACGCGTGCCTTCATAGATGAGCTGAGTAAGATACTCGATTGCAAGCATGTGGATGTTGCTTAATGGCAAAGATGCTCGTGAAAGGCTTTGCCATTTTCGATTTCACCAGAGCTGGACGTGCAATCGAGCAGCTCTTTAAGCGTTGAAGAACCGCGACCGGATCAGTGTCGAGCTTGGAGTTTGGTACTTCACGTTCCGTAAATATGGAAAGTCCGAGCACCGAATTCACCGACATGACACGACGAGCACTCAACCACGAGTTCCGTCTGCTTTTTATACCATGCTCGAAGATATTGCGCAATGAGGACGAGATATTCCGACGACGATTGCAAATCGTGGGCCGGCTCATTTGTTTCCGACACTGAAGCAGCGCTGCGTTCGAGGTCTTCAAAGAGCTCGAGCGCTTTTCAATGCAACTTTCGAGCCGAATAAAAGGCCAAAAGGGCCTTAAACCGTCGATCAGCGCGAAGAAAAACTTTGGCTTCACTGTTTCGCACCAATTTGGACCTGTGACGAACTCAAGCAAAGTAAGGTAAGGCGCCATTAGGCGTGATTGAAACATTTCACAGGCAACCATGACAGTACAATCCTTTTTCTTGTTCTCACTTCTGTTGGGCCAACTCGACTAATATTTGTTGGGGCGATTAAATGTGACTCTTTGGGATAGAATTGCAAAAACATTTCATCTGCATTGACCAAGCGCGTAATGCCAGCTGATGACATCGTTTGCCGGATAAAGGCAGTTGACTCTTGACAGACCTGAAACCAATTAGTGGGTACTGTTTGGGAGATGGATTCTTTACGGATAGAAAAATGATGTCTTTTGACCACTCTTGATAACCACTGCGAGATACCTGGGGTGATGTTGCCCGAGTAAATACCCATTTTGATTTCCCATTCAGTCCGGTCATTCTCAGATTCATGTCCAGATTTGGATATCAGGAAATTATAAACTGATGATTTGCAAATCGAATCGCCCGTCTCCCATTGCTCTACAACGTGTGCAATTATAAAGGCTTCCTCCTTCTTGTATTTAACCTTTCTCCCTGACCCTGCGGTCTTGGAATCTTTGCGGATATAAACGATGTTTTTGTCATAAATGCTCATCTTTTGTTTCTTTTGGCGATTACCGGTTGAAAACGATGAAACATAGGTTTTGCCAGAGCAATTGACGCGAAACTTGGATCGATAACCACTGTGCTTGATGGATTGACATCATCGTACGCCCTCCTATACGGTAATGGAATTGACGGTAGAATATCAAAGACAGTAAATGTCTCCACATAGTGGTACCACTTTTCGAAATAATTCTTTTGTCGTACCCAGTTGTTGAAGGTATTGATGTTAATACCGAAGATTGAGCAGGTCAGTTCAGCATCTGAGTTACCAAGAGAAGAATGAAGATAGAGAAAGATTGCTTTGGTTTTTTTCTCCCATGTCATCGTACGGTACTGGCCTGACGTCATATTCCCCTGTATTTCTTATAGCTCTAAATGATTTCAAGAGCCCCTTCATCAAGCAGCGATGTAACTGACGTTGGCGTGACTTAATCACAATTTCACTTGGTATCCGGCTGTTGACAGAATTCGGTTGGTCTCTGACGAGCGGCTGCAGGGTCTCCAAATGCAACTCAGGAAACATTTCTCGACGAACCCAACGAGTGATAGTGCTAGCATTTTCTCGTCCATATTATATTGCCTGCGTTCGTGGGCTTCCACCCACCTCTGATTGGAAGGATTGGTCAGCAAAAATCTCTTCATGATATAAAGAATAAAGTGTAGAATCCACGGTGATTTTTTTTGGTACATTCCATTTGGTGATTTGGTGATTTTATTGTAAATGAAAAATCACCTTAATGTTAAGAGGTGGTGTAAAACCCTGAAAGTGTGAATAT
>MIQA02013290.1:0-11643 GCA_001887855.2 Sclerospora graminicola | reverse complement strand
GGTGTTGTTGTTTTTAGTAATGATCGGGAAATTCAAGAAGGTAATTTTGTAAAACGAACAGGTTCAATTGTTAGTGTACCTGTAGGACCAGAAGTTTTAGGTAGAGTAGTTGATGCTTTAGGACAACCCATTGATGGAAAAGGTCAGATTAAAACTAAAATTGAAAGTAGAGTTGAAGTTAAAGCTCCAGGTATTATGCCTAGAGAAAGTGTAAAAGAACCTGTTCAAACTGGTTTAAAAGCTGTAGATAGTTTAATTCCTATTGGACGTGGTCAAAGAGAATTAATCATAGGTGATAGACAAACAGGGAAAACATCGATTGCAATTGATACAATTATTAATCAAAAAGACCCTCATTTAAAAAAAGATTTAAATAATCAATTATATTGTATTTATGTTGGTATAGGTCAAAAAAGATCAACAATTGCTGAATTAACTAAAACTTTAGAAGAAAAAAATGCAATGTTTTTTTCTGTAATTGTAGCAGCTACTGCTTCAGATTCAGCTCCATTACAATATTTAGCTCCTTATACAGGTTGTGCTTTAGGTGAATATTTTAGAGATAATGGAAAACACGCTGTTATTTTTTATGATGATTTATCAAAACAAGCCGTAGCATATAGACAAATGTCTTTATTATTAAGAAGACCACCAGGTCGAGAAGCTTATCCAGGTGATGTCTTTTATTTACATTCACGTTTATTAGAAAGAGCTGCAAAAATGAATAGAAAAATAGGTGGTGGTTCATTAACAGCTCTACCTATTATTGAAACACAAGCTGGGGATGTTTCTGCATATATCCCAACTAATGTTATTTCAATTACTGATGGACAAATTTTTTTAGAAACTGAATTATTTAATGAAGGTCAAAGACCTGCAATTAGTGTTGGTTTATCTGTAAGTCGTGTAGGTTCTTCAGCTCAAATTAAAGCAATGAAACAGATTGCAGGGACTATGAAATTAGAATTAGCTCAATTTCGAGAAGTACAAGCTTTTTCTCAATTTGGTTCAGATTTAGATGCAACTACTCAACAACAATTAAATAGAGGAATTAGATTAACTGAAATGTTAAAACAAGACTTAAATATACCTTTATCTGTTGAAAATCAAATTGTAATTATTTATTTAGGTGTTCGTGGTTTTTTAGATAAAATTTCTGTAAATAAAATTTCAATTTTTGAAACTAATTGGTTAAATTTTATTAAAAATAATCATTCAAATATTTTAGATGAAATTTTAATTAAAAAAGAAATTTCTAAAGAATTAGATAAAAAATTAAATACTTTAGCAATTGATTTTACTAATAATTTTATTATTAAATAAATAAAATTGTTTATATATTATAAACAACGGCTAATTACTGATATAAAAGATTTTATTAATGATTATATAATCATTAAATTTTAATTTAATATTAATTACAATCTCTTGGATTCGAACCAAGATCTTCAAGCTTAGAAGGCTAATACTCTACCAATTAAGTTAAGATTGTTTTAGTATTAATTTAATTTGATTTTATATTAAAAATAGCATTTAATGAATTTCGGGAAAGTTGTTTATAAATTTTTTGTTTATATATATTTTTTTTTTCTTTTTTAGTTAATGTTACTGCACCTATTAATGCAATTAAAAGTATAATACCTGCAGCTAAAAAAAAAAATATATAATAACTATATAAAATTTGACCTAATGTTTCAATATTTGTAATACTATCTAATTGATTTATAAAATTTATTAAAAAAGGTTTTACATCAATAAATATTTTAAAATTTTTTGCACTAAAAAATAAAGTATTTACTTTTTGACTAAAAAAAGAATTATTTATTAAATGATAATAAGAAGTAAATATTTTACTAAACATTATAAATGTTTCTAAAAAAAAAAGAAAACTAATTAAAAAAATAATAGGTATATAACCAAAATTATTATTAATTTTAGTTTTATCAATTAAAACATTTACATTTAACATCATAATTATAAATAAAAATAATACGGTAATAGCTCCCACATATATAATTATTAACATTATAGCTAAAAATTCAATTTCTAAAATTAATAATAATCCTGTTGAATTTATAAAAACTAATATTAAAAAAAATGCAGAGTAAATTGTATTCGTAGAATATATTACAAAAATAGCTGAAGTTACAGCTATAATTGAAAAAGTATAAAAAAAAATTGTTTCAAAAACCATAATATAAGAAATTAAAATTACATAATTTTAAATTTATATATCTTAAAAAATATATTTTATTATTTTTATTTAATTAATAAAAAAATAAATAAAAATAATAAAATTATAATACCATTAAAATAATAAATAATAGATAAAAAAATAATATTTATTAAAAATATAGTACTTATTAACATTAATAATGAATAATGATAAATATAACCTGTTTGTAATAAAATTATTTTTTGACTTAAAAAAGAGAAAATAGCTGTTAAACCATAAGGCCCACACATTTCAATTAATCCTTTATCAACCATTTTATATGTAACATCATAACCAATTTTTAAAATATATTGATTAATAAATTCATAATAAATTTTATCAAAATACCATTTTCTATTTAAAAAATTATAAAAATAAATCCCATATTTTGAAATTTTTAAATTATATAAAAATTTAAATTTAAAAAAATAAAAATAAAGAGCAATAAATAAACCACCAAAACTTAAAATAACTGGTAATAATTTAAAAAATGTTGGTAAAAATTCAGCATCAATCATTTGATTATTTAATGGATTTATATAAATTGAATTATTCCAAAAATTAGAACCCAATCCAACAAACATATCTTTAGAAAGATAACCAATAAAAATACTACCCAAAGCTAATAAACCTAAAGGAATTCCCATTTCTAAAGGTACTTCATGAGCATTTTTAATAACATTTTTATAAGCATTTGTTTCACTTAAAAAAGCAAAAAATATTAAACGAGTTGAATAAAAAGCTGTAAAAAATGCTCCTATAGTACCTAGCCAATAAGCAAAATGACCTGTTTCACTAAAACTAGCAAAAGCTATTTCTAATATTAAATCTTTAGAATAAAATCCCGTTAAAAAAGGAAAACCCATTAAAGATAATGAACCTATTAAAAACATTATATAAGTAAAGGGTAATATACGCCGTAATCCACCCATTTTTCGAATATCTTGTTCATCGCCCATCGCATGAATAACAGCACCAGAACATAAAAATAATAATGCTTTAAAATATGCATGATTTGATAAATGAAAAATAGCTACAGGATAATTTGATAAACCACAAGCAAAAAACATATAACCTAATTGACTACAAGTGGAATACGCAACAATTTTTTTAAAATCATTTTGAACTAAACCGACAGTACTTGCAAAAAAAGAAGTTGAAGCACCAATAATTGTAATAACTTTTAAAGAAAATACAGAATATTCAAAAATAGGAGAACAACGTGTAATTAAATAAACACCTGCCGTTACCATTGTTGCTGCATGAATTAAAGCAGAAACAGGGGTTGGACCTTCCATTGCATCAGGTAACCATAAATGTAAAAAAATTTGAGATGATTTACCCATAGCACCTATAAAAATTAAAATACAAGCAACATCTATTATACTTAAAATATAATTTAAAAAAATAAAATTAAAATCTTTAACAATGGAAATAGCTGCAAATGTACTAAAATATTCAATAGTTCGAATATTATAAAAAATAGTTAAAACACCTAATAATAAAATTAAATCACTAATTCGATTAATTAACATTGCTTTAATAGCAGCTTTATTTGCTTGTAAACGTGTAAACCAAAAATTAATTAATAAAAATGAACAAAAACCAACACCTTCCCAACCAACAAACATTTGCATAAAATTATCACCAGTTAATAATATAATCATAAAAAAAGTAAATAATGATAAAAATGACATAAATCTTGATAAATGTGGATCGGTAGCCATATATTTTGAAGAATAAAAATGAACTAATGTAGAAATACTTGTTACAACAACAAGCATTATCATTGTTAAACTGTCAAATAAAAAACTCCAATTACAATTAAATAAACCGCTATTAATCCAATTTGAAATATAAATAAAATATTCATATTCATGTTTAATTGAATTATAAATAATAATTAATGAAAAAATACAACTTAAAAAAGTTGTTAATGTAGTTATAAATACTGAACCTTCACGTCCAATATAAAAACCAAACAATCCAGCTGCTACTGAACCTAAAAAAGGTAAAAAAATTAACGTTAATAATAACATAATAAATGAAAATAATTAAGAAATATTTAATATATATTTCCACTTAAATACTAAATAATTTCTCAAAAAATATTTTTCAGATAAAACGATTATATCTATACTTTTAATTTATTATAATGATAATAAATTAAGTTTATAAATTGAGATATCGCCATATAATTTAAAAAAAACAATTAAAATAGCTAATCCAATTGCAGATTCTGCTGCTGCAACTGTTAAAATTAATAATGAAAAAACTTGTCCTATTAAATCATCAATTAAAACTGCAAAATAAATAAAATTTAAATTAATTGATAGTAATAATAATTCAATAGACATTAAAATAATTATAATATTTTGTCTATTTAAAATTATACCAAATAATCCTAGACAAAATAAAAAAAAAGTAAAAATAAAATGATTTAAAATACTCATAACCAATTAAAACTTATTAATATACTTGCAGTATATACAAACCAACTTAATGTAAAAGGTAAAAATATTTTCCAACCTAAACGCATTAATTGATCATAACGATATCTAGGTAAAATAGCTCGAGATACTACAAATAAAATAACAAAAAAACATACTTTAATACTAAACCAAAAAGATCCCGGTAAAAAATTAATATAATTAATATTAAATGGAAAAGGTGCTAACCAACCACCTAAAAATAAAATAGTAATTAAACTACTCATTAATAACATATTAGCGTACTCTCCTAAAAAAAATAAAGCAAAACCCATCGCAGAATATTCAACATTATATCCTGAAACTAATTCAGCTTCAGCTTCAGGTAAATCAAATGGATGACGGTTGGTTTCTGCTAAAGATGATATAAAAAAAATTAAAAAAATAGGAAAAAGAGGAAAACAGTACCAAATATTTTTTTGTGCTAAAACGATAGAAATTAAATTTAAAGATTTAGCACATAATGTTACTGCAAGAATTGAAAATCCAATAGTTAATTCATAAGAAATCATTTGTGCAGTTGATCTTAAAGCTCCTAAAAAAGAATACTTTGAATTACTTGACCAACCACCTATAATAATACCATAAACACCTAATGATGAAATTGCTAATAAATATAAAATACCTATATTTAATTCAGTAAAAAACATACCAAATCCTAAAGGTATTATAACCCAACTTAATAAACTTAAAAAAAAAGTTAAAATTGGAGCAAATATAAATAAAATAACATCTGCATTACTAGGTAAAATGGTTTCTTTTACAAATAATTTAAGACCATCAGCCAATGGTTGTAATAATCCAAAGATACCTACAACATTGGGTCCTCTTCTTCTTTGAATAGAAGCTAATATTTTACGTTCAACTAAAGTAAAATAAGCCACAGCAATTAATAAAGGTAATACTAAAATTAAAAATTTTAAAATTGTGTAGATCATAATGATTTGGAATGATTTTTAATAATTTTATTTGAATTAATTAAAATTTTTGAATATTGTTCTAATATATTTGTATAATAATTATTTTTTATTAAAGAATTTAAAAAATTTATATTAATTTTTAAATGTTTTTTATTAAAACTAAAATTATAAATTATATTAATTTTATTTTTTAATAAATAAGGTAAAATATCTTTAATTTTTAAAAAAAAAGTTGAATTAAAATTGGATTGATTTTTATTTAATAAAAATTTATAAATATTTCTATAAATTGTAGAATCTTTTCGTTGTTCTGTAATTAAATTTAGAATTTGTTCATTTTTTTGAATAAATCCTTCTAAATTTATATATATTCCATTTTTTTCAAAAAAAGTTAAACCTGGTAAAATTAAATTCGAATTTTGTGCATCTTTGGTAAAATGATGTCCTTGATAAATAATAAAACTATTTTGTGGTATTTTTAATTTAGTTTGTAAATTAGTATTAAATAAATAATATAATTTTGAATTTTTTACTAAATTAGTTGATCTTGAAAAAGTGATTTCAAAAAAATTAATTAAAGTAGTTTGAGAGTTAAAAAAATTAATATTATTTTTAAAAATTGATAAATTTTTTAATTTTGATAAAAAAAAAAATCCATTTTTTTGATTTATAATATTTTGACCAATAATAATTAAAGGTTTTTTAGCTTTTTTTAAATCTTTACAAAATGAATGTTTTCCTAAAATAATATTTATTAAAGTTTGAAATGTTAATCCTAAATGTTTTATAGGGTAAGTAAAATTAGTTTTATTTCCTATATAAGCTATTTTAAAATTTCCTTTTTTTAAACGATTAATTAAATGAATATTTAAAATAGAACCTTCTTTACGTATATTACTATTAATTATTAAACAAAGATCTGATTCTTCAATCGATTTTAAAGTATTATTAAATAAAAAATTTGATGTTATATCAGAATTAATTTTAATATTTTGATTATTTAAAAAATTTTCATAATGAATATTTAAAATTCCTAATTTATTTAAAATTTTTTTTAATAAAAAAAGAGATTCTAAATCCGTTAAATTACCTATAATACTTTTAATATTAGAACTATCAATTGTTATTAATTTCTGATTGATTAAATTTAATGCCTGTAACCAAGAAATTTTATGAAATTTATTTTTGTTATCTTTTAATAAAGGATATTTTAACCTTTGATATTTTAAACTATCAAAACAATATCGTGTTTTATTAGATATCCATTCTTTATTAATATTAAAATTAGTTTTAGGTAAAATTCGTACAATTTCATTGTTAAAAATATCAATTTTAATATTTGAACCAATACTATCTAAAATATCAATACCTTCTTTTTTTTTTTAATTCCCAAGAACGCGCTTTAAAACTATAAGGTTTTGAAGTTAAAGCCCCTACTGGACATAAATCAACTAAATTACCTGAAAATTCAGAATTAAAAATTTTTGGATAATAAAAATTAATTTCTGTTTTATTACCACGACCTGTTGTTCCTAAATCATCAATGCCACAAATTTCATTTGCAAAACGAACACAACGAGTACAATGTATACATCGAGTCATAATAGTTTTAATAAAAGGACCACAATATTTATCTTCTACACTACGTTTATTAAAGAAAAATCGACTTCGATCTGAACCAAAAATCATCGTTTGATCTTGTAAATCACATTCAGAAGCTTGATCACAAATAGGACAATCCAATGGATGATTTATTAAAAGAAATTCTAATACACTTTCTCGAGCTTTTTGTACTAAAGGTGTATTTGTAAAAATTTTCATATTAGACATTAAAGGCATAGCACATGAAGCTATAGGTTTTGGTGAATTGTCGATTTCAACTAAACACATTCTACAGTTACCTGCAATTTGTAAATTTTCTTGAAAACAGAATTTAGGAATTTCAATTTTAAAATTATTACAAGCTTGTAATACTGTTAAATTTTTATTAACTTTTAATTTAATATTATTAATATATATTTCAATCATATATTTTACAAAACGTTATTAAAATATGAATTTATTTGCACTAAAAGAATATATTTTAAGTATAAAATATATTCTTTAAGAATTATCAAAGAAGGGATTTGAACCCTTAATGCTTTTATAAGCTTTACATTCTAAGTGTAACGTGTTTACCAATTTCACCACTTTGATAATGTATACCTACTATTGGATTTGAACCAATAACCCGTAAATGGGAACAGATTTTAAATCTATCGTGTTTACCAATTTCACCAAGTAGGCTTTATTTTTTAAAATAAATGAAAAAAAATAAAATAATAACCTATTTCCAATTACATTTTTTTGAATTAAAATATAATTTTTTTGTACTTTTAATTTCTTTTTTTTATCTTTTTATAATTTCATATTATTTTTCTGATCAATTAATATATTTATTAGTTAATAATTTACTTAATAAAAATATGTTAAAATATTTTATTTTTACAAATATTACTGAAATTTTTATTACTAATATTCTTATAGCAACTTTTATATCTTTTTTTATAATAATTCAATTAACTATTTTATTAATTTGGTTTTTTTTAGCAAAAGGTTTATATAAATTTGAAAATTTTATATTTTTTAAATTTTATATTTTATATTTACTTTTTAATTTATTTATAATACAATTAGTTTTTCTAAATATTATTCCTAATATTTGGAATTTTTTATTAAATTTAAATTTTTCAAATTTATATTTGTTAACTATTTATTTTGAACCAAAAATTAATAATTATTTTAATTTTATTTTTTATTTATTTATTTATATATTTATAATATTTATTTATTTATTTTTTCTTTTTTTTTTAATTATTAATGAATTTTTTCATATTAAAACAATTATTAATTTTAGAAAATTTTTTTATTTAAAAATACTTTTATTAAGCACTTTAATTACACCTCCAGATATAATAAACTTTTTATACATTTATTTAATATTTATATTAATTTTTGAATATTTATATATATTTTAATATATTTAAATAAATATAAATTAAATAATTTTTTTAATAAAATTTAATTTAAAATTTTTATTTATTTTGGGTTTAGTTTTTTTTAATTGAAAAATTTTTAAATTTATTTGATAATTTTTTAAATACTTAATAGATGTTATTTTTAAAGAAGATCCATTTGTCAAGATAATTTTATTTTTATAGGTAAAAAATTTTTTATTTTTATGCATATATTATATATTATAATTTAACTTTTGGCTAGATAACATAAAGGTAATGTAAAGGACTGCAAATCCTTGAATGACGGTTCGAATCCGTCTCTAGCTTTTTAAAGGATAGAGTGGGATTCGAACCCACGGTATTATTATATACTTCAGTTTTCAAGACTGACACCTTAAACCACTCGATCATCTATCCATGATAAAAATTTAACGTCTCTTTTTTTTTTTAATTTACAACCATTAAAAGGTTTTGTTGTTTTATCAAAAATATATTTTACTTTTACTTGTTTTCTATTTAATTTTTTTAAAATATTATATCTACCTAAACCTGTACCATGTAAATAAATTTTTAATTTTTTTATATTTTTTAAATATAAATATTTATTAATTTTATAAACAATTAATTGAACATTATATGGTGTATTTTTTTTAAATCTTGTTTTTTTTAATGATTTTGTAGACCATTGTTGTAAAAGATTTCCATTATATTTTGTTAAACTAATAATAGTATTTTTAAAATTTGCAATAACATGTAAATTAGCTAAAATTAATGGATTTTTTTTTTTAATTTTATTTTTTTTTTTATATTTATTTTTAAAATTATATTTAAATTTATTTTTATTCATAGAATAATTAATTTTATTTTTTTTTCTTAATTAATTTTTTTTTATTTTTAAATGAACGTTTATTCCGTGAAAAACGTTTTTGAATAAAAATATTTTGTAATTTTTTTGAAGTTCGAGCATTTGTATGTGTACGTTGTCCTCTAACAGGTAATCCTTGACTTCGTCTAACCCCTCTATTACTTTTAATTTCTAATAATTCATTTAATCTTTCAGTTTTTGATTTTTTTAAAAGATGCTCAATTTTTAAATTTTTATTAATATAAGTAATAAGTCGGTTTACGTGGTTGTTTTTAAGTTTATTAAGGGTGATTTGAGGATTAATTCCAATATTTTTACAAATTTTTTTTGCTTGAAATTTATTGATTCCGTATAATATAGTTAATGCATATAAAATATTTTTTGAATCAGAAATTATTTTATTAAAAATATATAACATAATAGATTTTATCTATATACCATACAAAATGATAGAAAAAAAAATAAATCCCATAACACCATCACAACGTCAAACATTTTTATTAAAAAAAAATAATTTAACTCAAACTTTTAAAATCAAATCATTAACAAAAGGTTTTCAACGTGCAAATGGTAAAAATAATCAAGGTAAAATAACTATAAAACATCGAGGTGGTGGACATAAACGTTTATATCGAATCATTAATTTCAATAGATCAAAAAATATTGAAGGTTATGTAATTAAAATTTTATATGATCCTAATCGTTCTGCAAATATTGCTTATATTAAAAATAATTTTCAATCTTATTTAATTTTAGCACCCGAAGGATTAAAGATTAATCAATATATTAAAAGTTCATTAGATGCTGATTTAAAAATAGGTAATGCTTTACCTTTACAAAATATTCCTATTGGAAGTTTAATACATAATATTAGTTTATATCCCCAATCAAAAGGGAAATTAATAAGAAGTGCTGGTACTTCTGCACAATTAATTCAGAAAATTGATAATAAATATGCTCGAATTAGATTAAATTCGGGTGAATTAAAATTAATTTTATTAACTTGTTATGCTACATTAGGGACCGTGTCTAATATTAATCATAAAAAAATTAAATTAGGAAAAGCTGGTCGTTCCCGTTGGTTAAATAAACGACCTGTTGTAAGAGGGGTTGCTAAAAATCCAGTAGACCATCCTCATGGTGGTGGTGAAGGAAAAACAAGTGGTGGACGACCTTCTGTAACACCTCAAGGTAAAATAACAAAAGGGAAACCTACACGTAAAAAAAAAAATTAATTATTCAATAAAATATGTCAAGAAGTAAATATAAAGGTCCATTTTTCAAAGTTAATTTTTTAAAAAAAAAAAAATGGATGAAAATAACTAATAAAAATTTAACTATATTACCGGAATATGTTAATTATTCTGTAAGTGTTTACAATGGAAAAATTTTTATTAATTTAAAAATAAATGATAAAATGATTGGTTTTAAATTTGGTGAATTTATTAATACACGTAAAAAACATATATATAAAAAAAAAAAAATAAATTATGGGTCAAAAAAGTATACCAGTTAGTTTAAGATTAAATAAAAAAAAGAATTGGAATTCGAAATGGATTGTTGCTAATAATGAGTATTCCGGTTTATTACATTTTGATTTAGAAATAAAAAAATATTTTCAAAATATTTTTAATTATAAAAATTTAAAATTAATTGATATTAAAATTATAAAAATATCAAATAATATAAATATATATATTTATATTCAAAAAAATGCAAAAAAATATTATAAATTATCTTTTAATAAAATAATACATCATTTCAATTTATATTATCCAAATAATAATATAAAAATATTTATTAAAAATATTTATTTTTTTGAATTTATTAATTTAAGACAACATTTAAAAAAGATTTTTATTCGAATAAAAAAAAATAATCGAATTAATAAAAATATCAAAAAAATGATTTATAATTTTAGTTATGCACTTTATACTAAAAATATTAATATAATAACATTTTATATTAAACAAACATTAGAACGAAAAAAAACACATAAAAAATTTATAAATAATATTAATAATATGCTTAATGAATTTTTTAAAATATTTTCTAATTTTGTTGGATATCGTTTACAATTTAAAGGTCGTTTAAATAAATCAAAACGTAAAAAAAAACTAATGTTTCAAAAAGGTAAAATTCCTTTAAATACATTAAA
>MIQA02013289.1:0-11223 GCA_001887855.2 Sclerospora graminicola | reverse complement strand
CGGCTGTCATCGGCACGGTTAAACTAATTCTCGGGCTGGCTTGCAAGTGGAAAGTTCCTGCAAAATATGGTGATATACCAAACGCCTACGTGAAAGCGTACGAAGATGAAGACGACATTTATATACACATACCGAAAGGTATGGAGCTTACGGAAGATGAGTTAAAAGGTCCTCAAGTTACAGGTCGGGTATTGAAGCTCGAGAAAACTCTATATGGCCTTAAGCAAGCCGGACGCTTATGGAACCGAGGATTGCATGAAAAATTGATCGATCTAAAGTTATTGCAGTGGATGACGGACATGTGACTTTATGTACGATCGATCGATCACGACACGGTGATTGTAGACGTCTACGTGAACGATTTGCTCGTAACCGGAACGAAAGAAAGCCTGGGTGACGAGTTGTTTGTAGACATGAAAGTTTTGTAGATAAAAATCTCGGAAAAGTGTCAAAATTCTAGGGAATGCGAGTTTCGTTTGATGAAAACACTGGATATACGCTGGACCGAGAAGTAATGATCGACAGCATACTTGAAGGTTTCGATTTAAAGGATCCTGTGAAGGTCCCGATAAGCCAAGAATACGAAGACTTGAACCTTGGTGAAAGCGAAGTTTTACCAAAACACGGCAAAATATCTATCAAAACGTTTCAATCGCAAATTGGGAGTATTATATGGATCTGCCGTTGCACTAGACCTGACATATCCTACGCGGTGCATAAAGCAACAAAAAGAACACATGAACCGAGGCAAATCGACTGGAATTTGGCGAAAATGATCGCAGGATACTTGAAGGGTTCCAAACATATGAGATTACATATGGGAACATCAAAACGTGATGAATTGGCCACGGATACCGAAGCCTACAGCGACTCTGACTATGCTGGATCGAAGGATGATAGCAAGTCAACAACAGGAGGCGTCGTATTAATGGATGGCATGATTTTAAACTGGATTTGCAAGAAACAAGATGGAGTTTCGCTGTCTACAATGGAAGCATAATTTTATGGGGCTTCGACAATTAAAGTGAAAAAGTTGGGTTTTCGTGAATTACTTCAAGAGGTAGGCTTACAAGTCGAGCGTCTTTATGGATAACCAAGCTGCAATCAAGATGGTGAAGAGCATGGAAGGAAGCTCAAAAACTAAACATGTGGATATACGACTAAAGTATATTGTTTCAAAGCTAAAAGATGGCGAAATTGACGCAAACTACGTTCCTACGCAAGATATGCCAGCAGCCTTGCTTACCAAAGCATTGCCGTACCCAATATTGAACGAATAACGCTCTGAAATTGGTTTGAAGTGATGACAGAATTCAATTCAAGAAGGAATGTTAAAATGTGAAGTATTACGGTAGCTTAGTTAACATTAAATTGTTGCTATTATGTAAGTTACATTATGATAACAATTACAGTACTATTTCCGGAGCACTCTTTTGGAAGATTTACGGTACATCGCTATATGTTGGGTGAAATGAATTTGGACCATAACCGACTTTTGGGGTAGTATAGAGTAGGTTTTAAAACTACTAGTACGTCTCGACACTTTGCATACATATTAATAAGGTAGCAACTCAATCACTTCTTAATACACATTTTATTAACTAAGTCCCTGTGTCCGACTTTCAGGACTACGTCTCACTTGGTAGCTACGTCGCTAGTTATACCTTGATATAGTCAGGTATAAAAAAAATTCGACGATCGAGTGCAATTTTATTCGACTTAATTTGGTGAATTATCGACTACAAAAAGGCTAAAGCATAAGTTCCTACTGCAACATGGATAAAGGTACAGTATTAGTATACGAGTCTACGCCTTTTCCAATCTTATTTTGGCAAGAACAAATTAAATTCGGTAAACCTGCCAGGAACAGTTTATAATTTATTTATGCCTTCAAATGTATTTCGTTCGATGTGTAAAAGGTTCCGACATGTGAGTTTTTAATTACTTCTTACAGTTACCTGCTTATATATTTAAATGGCAAAGATTGGACTGTGTTCTTGCCGAATTTGCTTTTGTTCTTGTCGTTTTTAATTTGTTCTTTGCCGAACTAGGACTGGAAAATGAAGTCCTATCCTAGAGGTGCAAATTAATCACCCAAAGAATGTGAGTGGATGAATGTCTCCATACTTGCAAAATTAAACACGGCACGTTTTAGATGGTGTCTGGACATCTTCAGAACGCATTGGACACCACGAACTTGGTCAGGTGATCATCTAGATGTCGGGATTCTAAAACTTTCCGGAGATTCAAGCTGATAGAGTCTATCGTTACGTCTCTTGAGCGTTCATCAGTCATCAAGAAGCTGCGATGTCAACACGCCTCTTCCGATCAATCACTTAACGTCATCGCTTGCTGCATGAAGCTTGGTCAATCGTGGTGTGGGTAATGACTTGGTCACGTACTCTGCGATCTGGTTCTCAGAGGTATCATACTTGATCACAATATTGGAGCAATAAAAATGATCGTGGACAAAATGATCCCCCAGATCATTATGCTTTGCCTGAGCGAGCAGGTCTAGTCGATCTCGGAATTTCTTTCCGAAGTTCGAACACCCAGATGACTAACTATCGAAGGGGGTACTCTGCGAATCCATCTCATCATCCGGGGTCATCATTGGACTGAACCGACCGGTCACTATCATCATCTTGGTTATGATGACAAGGAGGATTCATTTCTTCATATCACACCCTGTGTACCCGTTAGCACTGGCGTTTACGCTCTCGTGGAGGGCTTTTGGACGAAAGGTTAAGATGCCCGGTTTTTAGGACAGCGGGACGAGGGTTAGGACTAGGGGCGCTTCTGGGCAGAAATCATCACCGTGGAGTGGACTGGCGTTATACTTGGTTTCAGTATACGGCAACTACTGAACGGAGATCACTCAGTCAGTTAGCACAACCAAAGACAATAAGGGGGTAACTCAAATCTTTTGTGCAAACGTGAGCACCTATTTAGACTCCACACTCTTCCACAGTTAGCCTAAACTTCACATTTCCTTCCAATACTAGTATACCGTGTTCCAAACACGGGCGACTTGAGTGATTTTACGAATTCCAATGACTCCTGGTCAGGGAACTTCTGGTGAGTCTTCTGTGACCTAACCTGGGCAAATCAATAACAACTAGTGGGGATCTAGTTAACCATCTGCTGCAAACCAATAGGGACTTGTGTCAAAGAATGATAAACGTATCCTTTTTTATCTCTACAATCCAGTATGAAGCTATGGTGTACCCTACAGAAGTAATTGTAACCAGCCCGTAATTTATATCGTCCTCCTGGTCGACCGTGCATCTTACACCAAAAATGGTGGCCGCTTGTTATCATTATCTTCGCCATCTGTTTGGCTAAAAATGACTTGTTCAGGCTACTACGGTGATTTAGACCTGTCAGCACCACCGCATTTGCCTCTCTCACGACCCTTGACCATCTGCACTCACTGTTGACCAACTTCATAGTGCGACGAATTACCTCAGTCTACGCTGGCCAACTCCGGGAGACACCACTGACCTGATCCGGCATCGCTGCCGTACTCCGTGCCGGCCCACATAGCTTTCCGATTACTGCACTCCTTAACCAGGGGTCAGTGCTCCTTCTCATATCGACCACGGTTATCCTTATGATTTTCCAAGCCAATTTAGGGTAGTCGCCCCAGTCAATAATTTGGGCCAATCATATTTGGCCACTCGGTGTGCTCTTACGTCCTGCAGTTGATTTATTTGTTTTTTTCCCGATAATCATAGATATAATGCACATTTATCTGAATCGCAGTTCAAGATAAAGGCTTGAGTTGATGGTGCATTTTCTCTGTATGGAGATAAATTATTGATCAAAGTCACGTGAGCTACCCTCATTGAACAAGGAACTCTTGCATGGATAGTACGCACTGTAAGTTCGGACCTGTCGATTGAGAGGTGGTTATGAAACATGCTATTTTTTATGCACGGTCGTTGGCTGTTCACCAATTGCCAAGGTGGTTGTCATTCTTTGTGGATTAAATTTTACGAGTGAATACAAACCGGGAAAATTGAACGTGGTCGCGGAGGCGCTATCATGGCGGTACGATAACGAGACAAACCGAAGTGATCGGTGCAAAGCGCAATTGGTCGTACTGCTCTTAAATCGTCTCTCGTACGTCTAGTCCGATGAATGTACAAAAAGACAAAATACACGTCTGCTGATTGGTTAACTAAGTGATCAATCAGACAAAAAAACGTGACTAACTCCCTTCTGTTGAAAACCTTTGACGTGTTAAAGGTTGAGCTTCCGTTAAAAGAGCACATATGCGTTCATATGACATGCATCTTGTCGCGGAGTGATCCAACTGTCTTTGCAGCTAGCCATTTTGCCGGACTGGCCTTTCTCAACCTTGTCGAGCTGAGACCCGTGCTCCGCAACCACGACGGTGTGGGCCTTATCAGCCTTCACCGCCGTCCCTGATTTATACTCAGGAGAAAAAGCGCTAGATCCTTGAGCGCTTTTTTTCGAAGCGCTTGATTCCACATGAGAGCGGGCAGCGTACCGAGTACCTGGTACGCAGGTCGGGTTACTTCCAAGAGTTTGACTTTTGGGAGCCGATCAAGGTATTGATCCTGATCTATTTGAAGAGGTCGGAAAGAATACTTCCCCTCGAACTCAAAAGTAGCGTTTGCATCAATACTAGGCGTTTATGCACTAAGAGCAAATATGCAATCCATACTGTAAGAGGGTTCTAAGTACACGTAATCCCTCCTCGTACATCCGGGGTGTACCGCTGGACAGCAGATGCATTTGGTAGATACAGGGACATCGCAATTTACTCCTGTTTTGATACATGCAACGTGGATTTATTCCAATTTTTTGTATAAGCGAGTTGTTTAGAAAGCGCTCGCGTATGGCCTGAGCTCTATGCACGCAGTCATCTGGGCTTTTGGTGTAGTCATCAACTAAGCGTTCCATGGAAGACGCAAGGCATTTTTACTATCCGTGTTCTATCGCGACCCATTCCAGTTTGTGTAATAACGAACCTGGAAGAATAGTTCAATGTAGTATCGACATTTATATTTAATAATCTGATCGAATCGGCGCTCGAGGATGTCTTCACAATCATCCAGGACGCTGATATCAAAAAGCATATTTGCAGTCAGCTTTAAGGTGACCGCCACGGTCGGGGTCAGAGCCAAAAAGCATGTCCTGTATCAAACATGTGGTCCCTACGATACGATGTTACTGAAGTTGCATGTGCCACTTCTGATAGCTGCTTCTTAGCAGGCAGAGCGCTGGGAGAAACCACGCTAGGCGCCGAGTCCTGGTGGAGACTCGGCGCGCGAGTTAGCCTTGTAGAGCCCATACGTCTCGTTATCATTAGGTTTGTTGCTATCGTAGTCGACATTGACGGGGTCCATGATCATGTCGTTGTATAATGACGTATAGGAGTAACAAACCCGCTCTTGTGCAGATTTCGATTCATCAGATGTCATTTAAGTGACATCTATTGCTTTTCTTTCCAACCCAACTGAGTAATCGCCCAACATCGACAAAGTACTCATCTTAACTCGCTTTTTGGCAGATTTTAACACTCAAGATGTTGCCTTAGAAGAATCACTCTGCCCACTCTTAGATACTACCTCGGCGCAGGTGACTTGCTGTCATTCGATTTTTCTTGGTCAGACGCCGCCCTAGCAGCGTCCACATCTTTGCTTAACACCATAGCGTCGGGCGCTAGGGTGGAACATTACTTTACCTTTCTAGTGCCACCCTTAAAAGTGCCGCCACGTTTGCCGGCCATGTTGTCTAATGGTCAGGAGAAAAATTAGTGGTTTTAAAACATTTTGCCAGCAAACCCACCAATCGATTGGACAAAATAATTATTGGCCAACCGACTTAAGTGGGGGGGGGCGGGTGATGTATAGGGGGCCCATAATGGTATTTAAGTAAAAATATCGATGTTCAATTTCGGACTTTATCGTTTGAAAGGAGAATATTTGGCCATAAGTAATTAAATTCCACAAGGAATCCGATCGATTAAAATTACCGAATTCAAGATGGGATTTTAACAATACAACATAATTAGGTCAGCTTAATATCACATTTGGTATACTTATTGAGGCTTAATTATAGTGATAATGTTTAAACCACCGAGAAAATTTTAATCTACCGTCAAGACGTTACTTATAAATATCCTTTTATCGGAAGTATAGGACCGCACTGAGTGTTAAGCGTCTACAGGAATATAAGGCCGAATTGGTGTTAAGAATGGTTTCATATATTAATTAGAAAAACTCTGCTAAGGTCCTAATATTGGTTCCATAAAGAAGAGGAATAAGTGCGATGGTTTATGCAAACGTCACGACGAATTCTGCATAATCGCGTATCTTTCGGTCGCTGCAACCCCGTCGAACGCTCTCGCCTTAATGAATTATGCCTACCTCCAGCTTGGCGCGAGCGCACCCATAAATGACGTATCTGGCGCTTAGAAATGACAAGTTTAACATAAGATCCTTGGTCTCACCGTTATATAGGAAAAATACTACGCGAACTTCGTACATATAAGCGAATCCCTTCTTGCGCTGGGCCGCTGTCAAGTTTTTCAGTGCTTGCGGGGTTCGGGTTCCGTCTTCGTCATTTTGAGAACGCGGACCCCGTGGAGTTTCGGACTTTAAGGGTCATATCTCGCAAACCGCTGGGCCGTTTGGAGTGAAACAAAACCTCCGCCAATCAGCATTAATTCCCAATTCCAGACGGCGAATCCGTTGGCCCTAGACAACTTTGTCCTGCTTACAAACTAATTTTAGAAAAAACGGTGTATTTTTCGGAGCGAGGAAGTATTGTATTTATATAAGTAGACTAATTATAATAAATGAATTAGCTTCTTTATTTTAGTACGAGTTAGAGGTATCCAACTGAGTAGGGGGTTCTCTCGTGATTTTACGCGAAAACCACCTGCTTAATGGAGTCGAGCAATTGGTAGCTCGTTTAGTCGGAAAACGAGCCTCGCGTTTGAAGAAACCGAGGAGAAAAAGCCATTACGGCTCTGGAGTGAACACGTTTTTATCTTTATCATTGAGAATGAGACACTGATTACCATCAAAGATGGTGGTGAGAGTGATCTCTGGAGCGAATTTATCGTCGTCTCACCGTGCCGTACTCCAAGTTACTCCACCATGACGCGACGTGTATGTCCATTTTCGCTACAAAGAATGGATATGACGAAAACGGTTTTGGTCCCGAGAACTTCTTATGCCAACGGGTTGCTTTTTAGGGTACCGGATAGCGCCGTTGTAAAAAAGTAAGGTTGTCAACCAAGCATGGAATGGATTTTTACTCAGTGGATGAAGAAACTCCGCTGATCCGAAGTTTGGCAACACACGATGCACCTCCACTGAGTGATTAGCACTCACATTAACCCCGCAAGCTTTATTTTCCAGTGGAAATTCCAGTAGCACACGTCGCAGTCTCCAGACATTCGAGTTTTAGAGTTATATGTGAAAAAATCTCGTCGCTTTTTAATCCATCCACCTCTGAATATACAAGCGGTGAGCATGTTGGCAATTAGATGAGTTTTTCCAATGTGTCTCTATAAGGACAATCGAGAGACATGATGAAGTGAATATGTGGATCCGTATTTTGATGTTATGCCGTCCTGCCTTCGTGTCGCATTTGAAGGGGCGGGACCGGAAGGCGAGCGCGATTAAGTTATGAAGGTTTTCGTGCAGCGTTAGAGACACTTAGTATCCGATGTCGGATAATACCGTGCTTTTAAAGTTAGTCGAAAACATTGATCGCGGGAAACAGGGATCCATTACCATAGCGCAGTTTGATGCCGCGGTGCATCAGTTAAAGTTAATGCACATGCTGGAGGAACACACGCTCGACACGCTTTTTCTCCTCAACCATCTTCATCTCTATCCGTCTCAGATTTTTCCAGTACAAAGTTACAATCTTATAGCTTACGCCCCGAAACACTCCCTAACTTTGGTGACCACTTATAAAATGACCCAGGAAAAGAGGGAATTCGCTTTCAGATACAGGATTTGTGCCAGTTAGGGGAGTTCTAATTGGGAGGTGTGGCTGTATGATACAGTCACACCTCCCAATGAGAACCATATACAGTTCTACTGTATATGGATGACTTGATGCATGAGTGTTTTAGCGAATCGATGGGCGGCGCATGGATAGGACACGATTGTCCAAGCACTTGGTTTCAAAAACTCAAGACTCCCCACACTGTTCGCTTTTTATAATGATGCCCAGTTCTTGTACCCACGATGTGC
Organism: Sclerospora graminicola; assembly: GCA_001887855.2. NCBI lineage: Eukaryota > Oomycota > Peronosporomycetes > Peronosporales > Peronosporaceae > Sclerospora > Sclerospora graminicola. The sequence goes on along the minus strand of MIQA02013289.1, from coordinate 2,977 downwards.
ATTGTCGCTACCTTGATTTGTAATCAGCAGGATCAGGTCAACCGACCATGAAATTGATTTTGATAAGCTTTGATTATGCTTTTATATAAGTGCCTCGTAAAAGTGAAGACAAACTTCTGCACTTGTAGGCTGTATGGAATACTGATTGATTGTACTTGTATGTGTTATCCTATCGATGGGAAGGAAGGAATGCAAAGCAGATCACTACTCTCTCTGGTCAACGATGGTATCGTCTTTTTAAATTTTATGCAATCGGGACAAAAACTATGGTAAAGCAGCACGCGTCATACCCATGTCAGGCCAATGATCAGCACTTCTTCAACACCTCAACCTTTACCATTGCGATGAAAGAAAGTTTTCTCCGACCGCCAAATAGTCAGTTCCTGAGTGAAAATCTAATCAGTCATGCTATAGCAACCAAGAGATCGCCACGCTGCTGTAGAGAGACCTGTGTCCCTAGTCCCTCACAACACTCTTCATACTGTGAGCAGACGTTTGCTTGTGCATTTTCAAGAATTGATCTGGAAAAGACGCAATCTATACTCGAAAACGGCGACCTACAAGACGCGGACATTCAGAGTACCGAAAAACCTCATCGACGCAATGATCCAGTCCAGCAGTGTCCAAATCGCGAGTTTCAGATAAATGCAGCACACAAATTTCGACGAAAAAGAAGAAAATTGCCGTGGCGACGACGGTGGCACTCACCCGAAAGGATCATTTTCGAGAACTTCGTCGGCTACAGCAGATACGCTATAGGAAAAAGAAACACGATTATATGCATCGTCTTAAAGAGCAGACTCAAAAACTACGAGATGAGATCAGGGGTCTAAAGGAACGGCGACATCCACTTTATGCGAATTATCCGACATCGTGTAATGCCTGGAGTGTAGCAATCGCGTATTTCCAACTATTTCACGACGAATTGCAGCACGAAGCACAAGTTTCTGCTCTATCCCCGCAGCAAAATTCGCATCGTGAGTTTCTACACAAAATGATGACCCCTGACGTATTATATAACGGAGAGCAAGGGGTCGAGGCGATTGTCAAAAGTTGGCGATTATACCGTTTCTGTTTCAAAGACTTCAAGATAGAGCTGGAAAACGTAAAAAAGAGCACTGAGGGATCGCTCATCGCATTCTTGAGGGTGAGTGTCACATTGAACGAGCAGACGCTTCGAGTCCTTCTCCCACACCTGCGTCGAGTGGATGATATAAACCTTCGTCGAATCGCAGCTCAGTTGCTAGGCCAGCGACTCAAGATGCACGGTTTAACCCATTTTGGCTGGAATAGTACATGTCAGCGTGTTTCGAGCGTGATGACACGAGCAGATATGTTTACGCCAATGCTCCGTGTGCTATACAATTTGGAGGACGTTTCGCGCGTTTTTGAAAAGTCTTTCATCTCATCGGATTTTCAGTGGACGGTGCTCTCATCTGTAACAACACACGTTGGCATTACTAGTACAGTACCTAGTACGGACAGTGTATTATAATATATATGTTATTAATATTAAGGGACAGGGGATTTATTAATACTATCACTTTGCAAAGTTGATTGAATAATATAATTATGTAGTCTAGTGCGATATTTGGTCGTCGTCATCCTCCTAAATGAGAATTACATTTTTGTCGCGCCAATCTGGCCTAATATCACTAGTCTCTTCTAGACATTCCAGACATACCTGAAATTGCATCCCTTCAACTCTCGTGCTTGGCCGTCGTTTCTCATACTCTGTCATCCCTCGGATTTGCGATATAAAATAAGATGCTCATATTCCTTTGCCGACCAGCTTTCTCCACTGTGAACGGCCTTCTCTCGCACCAATTGAGCATATCGCCCACCACAGTCTTTGAAGTTGGACCTTTCCTTTCCTTCGCTTTTACTCCCATTCATCTCGTTAGCCATGCACTCATCATAGCTGAATTCGGTGGTGCTGATCTCGCTGCAATATGTTCCATATAGTCCTGACTGGCTTGCACTCTTGTTCCTATCCAGCACTCTATTAATTTCTTCTAGAGCGTTCCGCTCTGGTACATCCCCAAACTATATGTTTGTACCGTCCTCGGTTGGTGCAGTGGTTAAGGCTCTTCCCCCGGGACCGGGAGATTGCGGGTTCGAGTCCCACTGGGACGAAAATCCAAAGTCTACCAACTTGGTCGGGTTGTAAGTATAATGAGGCGCATTCACCCCAACTAAATGTGTGAACCCTTTACCAGGCCGGTTGCACTCCTCCCTGAGTGGGTACCAGCCTTCTTTGATGTATCCATCATAAAACACGTTAAGCTGCAGCGTTGTTATCCTTTACATGACTCACAGCTGATAATCCGTTAGAATGTGGTGATGATTCCAAATTTTTGCCGGTCCTTGTTTCTGGGTCCTTGCCGTCCAATCATCTTGTTGTCTACATCTAGTCAATTTGTACAATATTTTGAATGCGTCCATTCCCACTACAAGTATATGATAATACTTGGACCGAAAGGATCTTCGTAAACCCTGTATCAATTTAACCCATCCGGATTTTGTCCACGCGTGGCCATGAATCTGGAGATTTGCCCTAAATATTAATCCCTTAAACGTGGAGTTCTGGTGATCTTCTATATTTGCAGGTGTTTGTCGTACTTCGTCCCAAAGAATTCCATTTGTCTCTGTAAAAAAGCTCACATTTTGTTCATTTGTTAGTCTTTCCCCTTACGTACCGTACGGTTATTCGTGTCCATTTAATCTCTTGTAGCCCTGTGGTGGAGCCGATTTCCAAATCTAGGACGGAAGTCTTGGGTGGAATCCGGATACCCACTGGCCCAGACGACCAACTATCTGAGGGAGCACTCCGTTGATCCTGATCGCCATCAGAATCGGATGAATCACCATTATGGTGACTGATCTGATCATCCCGGTCATCCGACCAGTCGTCATGTGCGATAGGATCCATATTCAACTTCATCTCACCTTGTGTACCCGTTGATCAGGGGTGGTT
>MIQA02013285.1:4432-27752 GCA_001887855.2 Sclerospora graminicola | reverse complement strand
TCCGTATACTGCTCACCAGGAAGGGGCCAGCCGTACCGGCCGGGGACCGGGTGACGTAATCGTCAAACTTACATGTATTGTCGGTTATCCTTTGCTTTGCTTCTTGATTATCCTCTTTACCGACATATGCATAGATACTAAAACTAGACCGCTCGGCTCGAACCAGATTCCAACCTGGCGAGCGATCTAGTTTAACATCTTTTCCGCTCCGGGCGGCAACATTCCAGAATGCTTGGTCGGGACGTACCACTTCATCAACAGGTTGTAGAATTCTTCCATTGGGCACAGTCCCGCCTCATGCACCTCCCCGCAAGCCTTACACGTGAACAGACAGTGTTCCGCCGGGTGACCCTTCCTCTCGCACTTCTTGCACGTCAGCCGCTTCCAGCAGCTCCGGTCGTCATGCTTGATGGACCCGCAGTGGGTGCACTTGCGCCTGGGGTAATCCTGGTCAGCTCGAGCCGGAAAGCTCTTCGACTGACCGGAACCGGCTGGCAGCCTGGACGGATGACTGGCTTCTGCCGAGAAAAGGTACCGATACTGTTCCTCCTCAGACTCGCCCCCAGATCGCTGATACTCCTCTTCCGAGCTGGTCGCGTCTGACTCTCGGGCGACCATGCGGACGGCTCGGGCCGTCCTGGTAGATGGCGGTCGGCTTTCTTGATCCGCGTTAAATCGGGACTTGAAACGGCCAGTTCCAACTGCCGCCTTGGGGCCTCGCTTCTTCGCTCTTAGGTAGGTGCGCAACGTCAATTCCAGCTCCGTCGTATTCTTCAACCGCAGTAACGCCAGCTGGTCTGCCAGCTCCCGATCGTCCAACGTGCTGATGAAAAGTTCCACGTGTTCACGGGCAGCTTCCAACCGGCTGGTATCTTCTTTAACGGGAATATCCGCTCTCATGCCAGCGACATTTAAGCGATGGAGATACTCCAAGGGAGTCTCATCCGCTCGCTTCCTGGTGTGAAAATATTGTCGCGCCGCTGACATTCCAGCTCCGCAGTATTGTTCCTCGAACGCACCGGCCAATCCCCTCCAATTTCCTCGGGTTTCCCGGCTGAGCTGTTGGATCCAGTGTTTCGCTGGTCCCTTCATCAAATCCCGGAAGATCAGGCATTTCTCATAGTCCGACGTCCGGTCTCTGAGAAATGCCGACTTCGTCTTGCTCAACCATCCTCGGGCCTGGTCCTCGTCCGCGTCGCGTCCGGTGAAGTCTTTCAGCTCGGACGTGGCCGACATTCGCACCCTCGTGATCGCTCCCGAATCCGCGTCAAACGCTTGGGCCGAGGCTATATGGGCTCGGCGGGACATCCCCAGATCCAGGTCATCCGGATCGTTATGGTACTTGGCCGACCTGACGGATTCCATATCCACGTCGCTGAGAGACAGCTTCCTGTTCGTTGGCCGACGTCCGGTCCGGCGACCTGTCTGACGGCTCGGCGGGGCGGCATGGGGTTCACTTTGCTTGGACTGCACCGACTCCATATCTTCATCACTCGGCTCCCTCGCATAGTACTGGACTGGTCCGGGGGCCTGTGTTCCACGACGAGCAGGCTGGTCCGGTGACTTCGGACTGCCGCCGCTGGCGCTCAGCCGACGTTGCTCTTCCAAGTATCGCTCCATCATCGCCGAGAACATGTTTTGCAGGTGATCCGGCACCTGAGGAGCGACTTGAGGGGCGGCTTGAGGGGCGGCTTGAGGGGCAGCCGGGCTGTCAGATTGGCATTCCTTCTTAATTCGCCCATCCGCGTCTTCGTCTTCCTCCTTCGGTTCTGGATCCGCCGTCGCTGTCCGCCAGGCCTGTACGCTGTACTGGCCGGCGTTCTCCCGCTCGGGCGTACCCGGATCCTCACGTCCTCCAAGTCTCATGGCTGTCGCCACACGCGCTGCTCCCCTTGGGCCAAGCGTCATGCGGGTGATACCCACTGATGAATCAGATGAGTCTGCTTCCGAAGGGGAAGACTCGTACTGCGAAGAGCCCGAGTGTATCCCGGCTGGTTTGCTTGTCGCCGGCGGCGTGGACGGCGCCACTCCAGTCGTAGCTGTCATCTTTTTCGACGGCGGCGAGCAACCCACTAGCGGTACCACGGGAAGTGGTCGTGCAGGGCGCTGGACGCCTCTTTCAACTTGTCCATCTTCAGATCAAACAACTCGTTCGGATCAAACACGCCGGTGTTGATGCCGGCTTGTTTGAGTTGATCGAATAGTCCTCTAATAAGGGACACGTGGCCGTCTGAGAGAGTTGGGGGAGAGACGGGACCTTTCAGTCCGCCTATGATCTTCGGCCGTGTTATTTTTAGCACCTTATCCGTCCGCAAGAATTGCCCCAACTCGTGAAGATGGAAAGCACGCTCCAAGTCGATATCCGTCGATAGGCCGTCCTGCTTCTCTTCTTCCTCTTCGAATCGCGGTTTGCCTTTGTAGGTCGGATAATCCAATTCCTGCCAATCCGGTTTCTTTAGGGGTAGGGAGGCCAGATCGCGACTTGGTCCCGATCCGGCCGGCTTCCCACTCCGGTCGTATCCGACTTCCGCTTTTTCTTCCTTTATTTTTTCTTTTATATCCATAATATGCATTTGTTCGTTAGGATCATGGTCGGAACCATGATCCTTCCTCGGACTATGGCGACTTGCACCATAGTCCGATCCGGCTCCATCCGTGTAGCGGCCGGCACTACAGTAAGTAGTACCGTAATCCGCCCCCGGCGGAGCCTCTAGGGGAGTAACTTCTTCTTTAATGTCAACCTCGAACTCCCCCAATCCGAGGCGACCATCGCATCCTTCCATCTTCAGCAGCATTGGGGGCGATATGCCTTCCCCCAATGCACCCGACACAACATCGTCAACAAATTTGACAGGTTTAGGTCTTTCGCCCGCTAGGGACTCGCGGTGATATCCAGGGTCACCAAGAGATCCGGGCACGCGCACCATTGTAGTGTAGTCGCTCTCAGAAATTCTTCCTGAGACGCGAACACCCACGGGGGGCCCAGACGATGACTGTCGGAGGGGGTACTCCGTCCATCCGAGTCATGATCCGATCCGGCATCCGGCCGGCTGGATCGGTCACTTCCATCCGCTTGATCGTGACTACTCGGATGTTGCATGTTGAAAGCTCACCTTGTGTACCCGTCAGTACTGGGTGGTTTGCTCTCCTGGTGGACCCTAGGGCGAAAAGTGTAAATCCGTCGAATAGGGAGATGAGGGTTAGGACTAGGGGTAGCTCCTGGGCGGAAATCGTCACCGGGGAGCTCGTCGGGCAATATACTTGAACTTTGTATAGTGCCGGCTGGACCGAGAATAATCAATCGGCCAGCTAAACCAATAATATACTTGAACTTTGTATAGTGCCGGCTGGACCGAGAATAATCAATCGGCCAGCTAAACCAATAATAATGAAGGGTGAATCCAAATGTGTATGTAAAGGGGAATCCAAATATAACTCCACACTCTTCCACAGAAGGCCAAAATGTCACCACTTCCCAATACTTAATACCGTGTTCAAAACACGGGCGACTTGAGGTGAGTATACGAAGACGCCGCGACTCCCGGTCAGGGGACTTCCGGTGGGTTAACTTAACCTTCCCCGGGCAAACCAATAACAGCAAGAGGGGACCTTGTTAGCCCTCTGCTGTGAACCAATAAAAGCGACTTGTGTCTAAGAAAGCGAAACGTATACTGATTTATCCTATGTCCAATACTCCCTTTGTGTAACCTACCTCAAATAACACGTCTGACCAGTCATGTACCTTACCCAACGCAACCCGGCTAACTCCGACTCTGTGTACCGGTACGGCCGGTACACCAACCCCAAATGGTACCAACCCGGCCGGTACACCGAACCCATATGGTACCAGTCCGAATGGTACATTGTACCCGGCCGGCTCGGCCGGATAGCCACCCATCCACACCTCTCGGCCGCTGACGCTAGCAATCCCTTGGCAGCCTTTCCTACGATCCCGGTGCTTACTCCTTCCACTAGAACAATCCTCTTCCTTCAGGCTCCCTTCATTCCATCCTCACGAACAGTCCGCCATCTTGGCCGTCCTCCATCCGCGCCTCGGCCGTCAGACATCCATAATCCTCCCGTCTGCTCTGCCTGCCTGTCCGATTATCCACGCCCCTTTGTCAGGCCCGCCGGTCCGATTGCCAGCTTGGCGCCACCTGGCCGCTTGTAGACTTCCTCGGCGGCGACTATCCGGCGCCTACACCCTTGGCCCTTATTTCCACCAATCGGAATGCGCCCTTTGGAAAGTACCTTGCATTATTTTATAAGTCGCTTCACCACACAAGCCGATACCGGTAGCTACTGAGCATTAACAAAGTTGAACGAAGGTACTCACAGACACCATGCCGAGTGTACTGAAAAGCTCACCCGCAACGATAGCCAACCAACGGCCAATTAAAACGCTCTAGAAACCGGCGATGATCGAATAACGAGAAACGGTGGTGATTTTCGTTCAGAGAGAAGCTTGCAGTCGATGAAATGGATTTATGTATCTTTCGTTCTGGGCTATTTTTCTTTGAAGATGGCGGGGTCTTTGTGGTGCAGGTGACGTTGAGTGTAGTCGATGACTAGAGTTTCTTGTAGCTGAGGATTATTTTTTTCCAGCTTAGGTCGACCGCCATGGCAACGCTGACACAAGCTTGAGGCAACAAAAGAAGAAACAATTACGCGCCATTCCAAGATGGAAATTATGTTAACGCTACGGATGTCCCATCCAGTGTGTTGAGAAGGCCTAAGCAGGGAGTCGCAGGGTTCATTTGTCAAGCGGATTTGGCCGTGGGGTTACTCCAGTGGATCGTGGCATTGCTGCCTTGTATCTCGATAGTGTCTTTGGAGAATTTTATGTCAAGGGAAATAGTCGATCGCTGACCAATGTGGGCAAGAATATTCTAACGATTGAAATACATACTGGACAGACAATTGTTGATGTCGCGTGTCATGGCTTATTCGCACAACGAGTCAAGAAGATGCTCGAGTTGGATTCAAGCGTATTGAAAGCGATTACGGACTCTACGCCCGATACCAGGAGGGGGAGATATCAATGTTGCTTACGGTATGTGTGGACGACCTACTACTGATGGGTCCACAGGCAGCATGTGAACAAGTAAGAAGGCTCCTTCAAAAGCCATTTAAGTTACTAGATCTCGGTCCGGTGAAATACCTCCTTGGGGTAGAGGTGATTATAACCAAGAACTCATCACCCTGGAAGTTAAGGCGCATGGAAACGATGTCCCCATGCGCACTCTGTTTGACACAGGAGCGTCCAAACAATATCGTTAGAACTGAGGTTCTAACGTCGTTGGATTTCGTGGAGATTGAATCGCCACGATGTATATCATTAGTCCAGTTAGCAACAGGTGCAACCGTGACTATACCAAAGCGTGTGATTCACACACGTTTTAAGCTGAACGAACTGTCGTTCGAGGGCGAATACATCGTCCTCGACCTTGACGACAAGTTCGATGTTATCTTTGGCATCCCTTGGATGTCCAAGCATCAGCCAACGATCGACTGGGTTAACCTATCGATTGACTGCGGCGGTCTCACAGGATCTGATCACCCTGTGTGTAATCCGGCTGTATCTAACGATACAACCGCAGAGTCAGACAGTCTGGTGGGTAGTGATGGGACCACCAGGTCTGATATAACACTATCCGCGGATGGTACACCCGCTGATAAGAGTCCAGAGGGACTAGCACACGCTACGAAAGAGTCGTTGCGTGTCGTTAACGTGTGCAACACGGGTGACAAACACCCCCGTGTTGAAGTAACCACGACCGATGACGGTCGTGGTGTAGAAAATTTACCCACGGTGGGAAACGCCCACCGTGTCGACGAAGGTACCGACACAAATGGAAGTGACTTCCGTGTCGAAGTAGTTAGACGTACTGTCGTTCGAGGACGAATACGTCGTCCTCGATCTTGACGACAAGTTCGATGTTACCTTGAGCATCCCTTGGATTCCCTTGGATGGCCAAGCATAAACCAACGATCGACTGGGTAAACCTGTCGATCGACTGCGGCGGACCCACAGGAACTGATCACCCTGTGTAATCCGGCTGTATCTAATAATACAACCGCAGAGTCAGACAGCCTGGTGGGTAGCGATGGCACCATCCAGTGGGGCTTGCACACGCAACGGAAGAGTCGTTGCGTGTCAGTAACGTGTGCAACACGGGTGACAAACATTCCCGTGTTGAAGTAATCACGACCGATGGCGGTGGTGGTGTCGAGAATTTAACCACGGTGGGAAACACCCACCGTGTCGACGAAGACACCGACGCGGTTTTAAGTGCCTTCCGTGTCGAAGACGAAGAACCCACGACTGAGAGCAGTTGTGAGTGTGATAACCCCATGGTTGACAGTGGTCACCATGTTGACGACTCCTTGCGCACGAGTGATAACAACCACCGTGCTGCAGAACAGGCAACAGATCAGACGAGTGCGTCTGATCATGCGGTCGTGTCCGTCGAGACGATAAACGTCTTTCCGCGGACAGATACTGGATTAGCTACCCAGTCCCTAACACACGACTATCCTCCGAACATAGGTTCGGAGGTGATGGCTCTTCCAACCTTGAGCTGGAAGAAGTTTTTTAAGAACTTGCACGATGATCAGATCGATCAGATCTGTGTCATCGTTGCAACAGACGATGTTGTGGATATTCGTGAACGAATATCCACACATATTCACCGCAACATGCTGTTTTGCGATTACTAGCGGTTCCAAATTCGTTCACGAATATTCACGAATATCGACAACATCGTCTGTTGCAACGATGACACAGATCTGATCGATCTGATCATCGTGCAAATTCTTAACAAACTTCTTCCAGCTCAAGGTTAGAAGAGCCATCACCTCCGAACCTATTTCGGAGGATTGTCGTGTGTAAGGGCAGGCAAAAGACATTGGGAACGAGACCGTTCCTAATGAACAAACCACAGTTCAGCGCTTTGAAGCGCAGATCTGGGAGTCACTTAAGGCGACTTCTCAATACTACAGGGTACTTTGGAAATACGCTGACATATTCCCAGAAGAAGTACCTTGCCAGCTCCCTAAGGATAAGGGAACTAGGCACGAGATTGATCTCGTGCCTGCACAAAATACTGTGTAACGCGGCAATGACCATTGCCGCGTGACCAAGTCAAGGTGATCGACGATTCTTTGAAACTCGTCGTAAGGCGGTACATGTGTGGGAGTCTACCTCACCGCACTCCAGTCCCACCCTTTGTGTAGAAAATCCACCGGTAGGGGGAGAATTGTTCATGCTTTTAATAAGCTGAACGCAGCCACGGTACCGGCGCAGACGCCGATACCGCGGAAAGATGTCATTATTAATGGCATGAGCGGGAGCACCATTTTCAGTGCTCTCGATTTAAGGGATAGTTTCTACAAAATCCTTATTCGTGAGACGGATATCTCTCTCACGGCAGTAAGCACTCCAAGCGGTATGCATTGGGAGTGGCTTGTGATGCCACAGGGGCTTCGAAATGCCCCTGCCACATTCAATAGATACGTCACGCATCTATTGCGCCCGTTGCGAGAATTCGCACCGAGCTACTTTGACGACGCGTTCATCCACAGCAAGGCTGAACACGGCAAAAGTGATGTAGATGTTCACAAAGAATATCTACGTCAGGTGTTAGAGCTTATGCGTAAGCATAAGCCATATGCCAATCTAAAGAAGTGCACATTCGGTGCACCTGAAATACCCGTTCTTGGGTGCTTTGTGGGCATGAACGGGGTGCGCCCTGATCTTGTGAAGATCAGGGTGTTGTTAAATGGCCTACGCCAAACAATGTCAAGGAACTTGGAAAGTTCCTTGGACTGGAAACATATTTGCACAAGTACTCGTGCAATTATGCCGGTCTTATTCGACCTCTTTCTCAGTTACTGAAGAATGATGTTGAATGGCACTGGGGTACCCAGTGCCAAGATGCATTTGATGCAGTCAAGCGGAGCTTGACTCAAGCGCCTGTCTTGGCTGTAGCCGATAACGAGCGACCGTTTCACGTCGTTTGCGACGTGAGTGATTTTGCAATCGGCTGTGCCTTGATGGAGAGCGATCACGATGATCGTGATCGCGTAATCATTTACAATCGCGTCAGTTGCACCCAGCCGAGCGCAACTATCCAGTGCATGACAAGGAGCTCATTGCCATGGAATATGCACTGGCAAAGTTTCGGAAATATCTTTTAGGAGATAGACCGTTTGTGGTTTACACGGACCATGCGTTGTTACCCACTGCCGTGAATTCACCACACATTTCCCAAAGGAAATGGCACGTTAGCTGTCATTCTTTGCCGAGTACAACTTTACGGTTGAATATAAACCCGGAAAGTTGAACGTGATAGCGGAGGCGCTCACACGACGCCCCGATTACGAGACGAAACCGTCTGTAACGGAGGCAATCAGTGCAAACGCAATACGTTGCACTGCTCGGTCGTCGTCACTCGTACGACAGATATGTCAAGCGTACGAAACAGACGAGTAAACTCGTCTGCTGATTGATTACCTCAGTAATCAACCTGATCGAAGTGCGAGGACTTCCAGAGTTCCTTCGCGCTTGCTTGCATCGTTACCGATGCACGATGTCTGTTGTTTTACAACAGACACAAGATGTCTCGCATCGTCGTTCCAAAGACGATGATCTATACATCAATACTGTTTGGTATCATATGTACCGATTTCAGTGCATCAAGTCGAGAGAAGGACGATGCTTCTCTCGACGCGATTTCTACTGCGTAACCGTATAAATGGGTACAAAAGTACGTATGCGCTTGCAAGATTTGCCAGCGCGTAAAGCCTGCGCACTCTGCGCAGGCTCCCCTCCAATCTCTGCCGGTTCCGTCAGAGTGTTGGAAGTCCATATCCATGGACTTTATATTCGGTGTTCCGCCCGATCACAGTCGGAAGACCGGAATAGTGGTCTTTGTAGACCGTTTCAGCAAGATGGTTTATCTTGCTGCAGTGTCAGCGAATGTCACTGCTGCGCAAACAGCGCGTGTATTCGATGACCGTTTACACGGGGACCTCCTAAAGGAGTTTGAAAAGCAAACTTCTCTTCAAACTAAAAAAAAGCATCAACACTAGGTGTTGATGGCTGCAAAGCACCGGCACTAGGTGCTGATGCATTAAGAGCATCAATGAGGCTCTTAACACTAGCGGGCCGAGTAACCTCGGTACCCTCGCAGCTCCTTTTCGCTAAGACGAGGAGCTCCCTTGAGCCAACAAGGGCAAACTAAGTGAGGAGGAATTCCGCAAGAAATTCCTTCTTTAATGCAGGTAAAATGGATAAACTCCATTTTTCCCGAACGTGAGTGCTTTAAGAAGCGCTCGCGGTTTACGTGATCTTTGCTCACGTAATCATCGGGACCTTTGTTGTTGTTCTCAATAAAGGCGTTTCAACTTTGTGTCAGGGCGTCTTTATCGTCCCTGTTCTTACGCGACCCTTTCCGGTTCGTGTAATAACGAGCCTGGTAGAAAAGATCGATAAAGTACCGACGTCTACCGTCGGTACTTCGAACAAAGTTGTGATTGCGAAGGTCTTCGCAATCATCAAGCGCGTTGATGTCAAACAACGGGTATTGACAATCGCGCTTGGTGTGCCCGCCACTTTCGGGCATTGACGACCATGCTGGGGTCCAAAACCCACTTTGTACGGAACATGTGATCCCGCACGATAAGACAAGTCACAGGTAGCGTGAGCCACTTCTGCACGTTGTTTCTTGGCAGGTGGAGCACCACCTGTCATCCCAAAGTCGTCGTCGCGACCAGGCGAGTAACGAGGCCCACAAGGAGCTCTACGCTCCTTCTGCCACCGTAATACGGAATTGTTGCTGTCGTAATCGACAGCGTCAAAATCCACCTCGCCATCACTTAAAGGCGGAGGAATTCTAGCGAGCTTACGCTAGCTAGACCCCTTGCGGAGGACGGTGATGTCCTCACCCTCTTCTTCGGAGTCTGATGAGTCTCCGAAGACGGACAAACACTTTGTCGCTACCCGCCATTCGGCAGGTGAGAGCGCACAAGATGTATTGCTAGCGACACCTTCTCGTCCCCTCATAGACACTGCTTCCGGAGCGTCTACTACGAGAGACAATGGGTCTCTCTCGGCTTTTTCTCCGACGTTACATTAGTAGCGTCGGCATGCGATGTTGGCACCTCTGCACGTGATGCAGAGGTGGATGCTGCGTTAGCAGTTTCAGCAGCGCCCTCAAGAGCGCCGCCGCGTGTCTCGACCATTAGATACTTCTGGTCATTAATGGTTGTAACCAAAATATCGTTACGACCAACAAGTGCCACCATTCGATTGGCCAATATTACATTATATTATTGGCCAACCACCTTGAGTGGGGGGTGATGTAATGGGGTACCATTACATAAGTGATATTTAAGTTGAAATATCACAGTTCAATTTCAGACTTGCTGTCTGAAATACGAATATTGAATTATAAGTTGTTACCCTGAGAAACAGATTCTGATACAAATATCGAATCTAAGAAGAGATCTAATAATAATAGTATTATTAGATCAGTTTTACATTACATGTTTATATGATTAGTCTAGATCTAATTATAGTAGTTAGAGCATCTCCAGTCGGTGTGCTATTGCTATTTTTTCATAAAAAACGGTAAATTATCGCATATAGCGCACTTTTGCTAGCCAGTCGTTGCGCTATTGCTATTCTAAGCCAGAAATACGCCGGCCTGTGCTATTCGGAGCCAAAATAGAACAGTAGATCTATTCGTGTAATGTATATTTCAATACAAAATCCAATCCATCTGCATGACGTCGGACTAAGATGATACATGGTTTACAAAACGCCATGTATTCTAATAATTTGAAACGTCCGAGATGTAGTATGGTTGCTGCTTGTTTCTCTTTAGCTTCAATTGGTATGGTGACTCAGTTCAAACGTAAACGATTTGGTATACAACAATATCCTTGTCGTACGTAAGTGAAGCGGTAATTGATTCAAAAGTCGTCAAGTGTCAGCTCACCACATTGTTAAAATATCATCCAGTAGAAAGAAACTACATGAATATAACCTAGCTCAAAGCGAACACCATTACGTGTCTTGACTATTGCGCTGCTAGTTGTGCCATCTTTATCAGATTTTGAATGTGTCGAAGCGGTGATTGCAGTGAGGTCATGTTCGATGGGCATGATTGTGCTCTTACCTGGCCTACAGTGAAAAGTATTAGAATAGCACACGATTACTAGGGGCAGAACTCTGTTGCGGTATTGCTATTTCTAAACAATCATCAATCGGATAGCTTTCCAAAATAGAATAGAATAGATCACACGACTGGAGATGCTCTTAGCTCTAAACCACTCAAAAATATTTTCACTCTTAAACTTACCGTCTTGTAGCCACGTGTCGTAGTTATATATTCATACATATAACTAGGACTTTTTAATTAATTAAATAGTCCAGACCTAGTTTCATCTTACTTAAACTATCGAGAACCAAATTACATTTTTTTCTAACCAATTGCACGCTTTCTCACTTGCAATTCTAACAGTGTAAGCCTGTAACAGCTAGCCTGTTACACGAACAGTAGTGCTCAGCACCGCGGAAGCCGAGTACACCGCAATCTCCATGCGGGCCTAAGAGGTCCTTTGGGTGCGAACACTACTCGAGGAGCTCGGACACGCTCAAGTGCGGCCGACCATCGGTCGCACTTGACAGTATCCACACGGACAACAAAAGCATCATCGCTATTGCGAAGAATGTTGTCTATTGTCAGAGCCAGGCACGTGGACATATGCTACCACTTTGTCCGCGCCCATCTCGCCGATGGTACTATCGATCTACAGTACGTGCAATTAGCATTGCAGCTTGCCGACTTTCTCACCTACCCCATCGAAGGCAAAACTTTTCAGCATCTTGTTGGGCGTGCGATCTCAAGGATACGATTTAAGGGAGGAGGGTGTTGCGGTTGCTGCGGCTGTCTCTTGGCTGTATCAACTCGCTCCATATGTAAGGTACGTATGTCGTAGAAACGTTAATCAAAGTTCGATCAAAAGACAGTGAGAGGAAGCCGCTTGCAGACTTTAACTGATTACACTCACTTTTTTTTCTCCCTGGCTATGAAGACAGTCAACTGATACTGCCAGTCGTCTGCCTAGTAATCGATTTTTATTGATCTTTGTCACTAAAATGAGTAGTGTCAATTTTACACGTCTTTGACTCTACAATTCAGTAGGCGTTGAAAGAATAAAAAACGGAGAATACTGTTAGTTAATCAGCGGATCGTAAGCGAGTTTGTTTTATATTTTACAAGTAGCAGCGGTAAACATTTCGACCAAAAGTTTCTACTGCGTGAATAGAGAGAGACTTGCTCAGAACTTAATGACTTACTCCAGCCTTTAACCCCAACTTAATGAGTGGCTTGATGCGTATAAGGCTTAGTCTTTAGTGAATTAACTGATTCACAAATCTGGGCCGATCCAAACTTCACACAAACTAAGTGGTTCTATCTGCTAGGCAGACGCTTAGGTTTACAGTGGATGTTAGCACCACACGCCCGATAATGTTCCACAGCGCTTTCAAGCGGATGGAGCGACGAATCGGAGACGAAGGGACTACTAGCAGCCGGACGACAATCGGATAACACGCAGCGACAAAAAGTGAGTAGTTGTGCTGAAACCTGCGGCTGTTAACATGTTGAGGAAGAGATCTTTGTAGTAGGCGGCAAAACGAAATGTAATTACATTATGCTACTTTTAAGCCAATCATTCTTTTAGAACATTACGGAACGCTTAAGAAGCTTCTGACGCCATCTAATGACGTCATGAGGATGGCGTCATTATCGGTATCAAACCGGTCCCTTACTGGAATACTGTGCAGGTCGTATTTTATATGCGGCGCTATATCAACAGTATTATCAAGCTTGTGGTACTTTAAGTTTTTTACAAGGTTTGGTACTCATAAGTCCGCCTGAGAGGCTTTTCTTACGGGATCATGAGCCGTGATCCCGCCAAAAAGACGCTCTTATTGGCTAAAAGTTGTCCACATATGTCCTGTTCCATCCACGCATATGCGGCTCATGATACGAGATGGGCTCATGACCCGAAATGGGATCATGACGCGTTCCTAACGAGAAAACATTTTATTGGTTAAATATACCTTCATTTTGCAGTATCTAAAACAGCGAGCCCAAATTGCCAACAAACACCACACTATCCGCGCCAACCATTGTAGTATACAGTGTTCATCAACCCACTAAGGTGAAGGTGATAGGGCAAATGTGGTAGAATATGAACGAGAGTAGATCTCATTTACGCTTACTGCTTTGCACTTTCCTCACATTTTGGCTACTTTGACCCCCCTAAGAATTGGTCAATTTTTCTCATTACGCAGTCAGAGCAGCAAAAAAATACGCAAGGGAGCTCCATTACTTTGATTTCAACGCCTAATGCCTCAGACATGCGCTCCACAGAGTTTTATGGCAGCTCTGCGGGGTACACACGCAAATCCAAAATTTGACGTTGCGTATCCGTCACCACAAGACGTCACCCTAATGATTTCCGATTTCACTGCGTCGTATAAGTGCTCCAATACGGGCGAAAAACGGATACAAGTGGATAACATTTTGTAGTGAACGTCAAGGTTGAGACGCTGGTATTGACGCTCCGAGGCTCTAGCGTGATAAGGAGTAGGTTTATCTTATTTTTCCTTTTAGAACGGATGTCTGAAAAATGTTTATCTACAGAACTTTCTCATCCTTTTTGGCACCTACAAAGCCGATGATGACCAACAAAACTTGACTTATCAAATTTTAGTCAACTTAAAAGTGTGTACGTTGATATCTTTTCTGTCTGGTTGATTAAACGCTGACGTCGGTCTCTGTTTCGTATGGTATTCAAAAATGTAGCGATGAGTAGCGTCGAGTTAACGGTCCAAAACTCTAAACCAGACATGTGAAGGGATAATTTGCTAGCTCTCAAGTGCCGTATGACGTAGACATTGGCGATTCTTGTGCTATGTGGTTGATATTATGGACCAGATATATTCTAAACTCAACGATCTTGGATCTATCCCTACCGCTTGCTGACGAAGCTTCGAATGAAATTTAAGTCAGCGTCGACAAAAGAGGGTCCAATTCAGATTCTTCATGTACTGGTACTAATAATGCTATTTGGTCTTTCTCTCATAAAGCAGTGGCATTCTGCAAGGGTTTCTTTATGAACAAAATTTGCGAGCAGCATGAGCATGTAGGACCGAGTTTTTTACACTTGTTAGTAGGTTCTCGAACTTGATAGTTGACTGACTGGATTAATGATTGGTGCGCAGAACGAGGTATTTATCATCTGTCAATGGGCAAACTGAACTCACTACGGAGTAGTTTAACATATTAGACATCAATTTTCAGACCTTCTCGGTGGAGTCCTGGTCACAAGAGTACAACTCTAGCTGCACAATGACGGTAACCTCATGTATGACGGTTCTCGCTGCAAGAAGCAGTAGAACAGTATCGTGTGGCTACAAAAATCTATCAGCTTGTAGCAAATCTGCAGGGGGAGGCGTTAGGACATCGGTAATGATCAATCCAGCTCGCGTCCGCCAAAGGCTGTAAATTTAGGTGATGGCAGTGGTTTACCAATTGGAGCTCTAGTTGCGATTTTTATTGCTGTAGTCGTGATCGTGAGCGTGTTAGCTCTAACGTTCGTAAAGTTGTGGAGCTTTTTAAAGTGTAAAGCTGCTAATGCAAATTCTCCGAACGAAACTGCAGCAACGCCGATGAGCAAAGGCGAAGCTGCTGATAGTCCAACGATACCAAAATTCGATGATAACCAGCAAGATAACATTCGACTGGAACCTGAGAAGCAACATGGGCTGCGTGGACAAGATGATGTGTTGGTTTTCACTTTGGGTTTATACGCGTGACGATGAAACAATTCAGATGAACCTATTTGATCAGTTAAGTAGAACTTTAACCAGATACTTTATAACTAAACACAAGTAGGATTGATTATTGATATCCCGTTAGTAACGAAACCGATTCCACGACGATTTTCAAAAACAGATGGTCAAATTTTGGGGGTTCATGATCCCGTTAAGAATGCCTCTGAGATCGTTTCATGCGTTCAAACCGTTAGTTATACTCGAAAGGGGCAATGCAGTGACTAAAGATAGGTTAACGGTTAGGTAATAGTATAATTCTTAGGTGAGGTGCGATGTCGATGGGAATATTGTAAACATGTATGAAAATCCCGCTGCAATGGTGTCCGATGTCCCTATTTTTTTCACACAAATTAGTCTGTGCCAGACTAATTCCGAAAACAGACTATTTTTGCACACTGACTAATTACGGTGTTTTACGAGGTTAGGGGGGTATATGTGACAAAAATCGGGACTTCTGTGCCTGCAAAACAATATTTTTCGTCGCTAAAATGAATAGTGTAAAAAAAATCTTTACATAAGCGGACGCATACACTCCTGGCCAAAAATAAAGTACCCCCCATTTTTTCTACTTTTTTTGTATATCTCAGCGACTATAATGAGTTAAGAGCTGCTGTTTGGATATGATGTATCTTTTATATTACGGAATAGGGGGCATGTGTATTTGACCTCGTTTTTACAGTTTGTAGGGGTCTCCCGTACAAAAAACGAAATCGGGTACCTGGCCAAAATAAAAGACACCCCCCCATACAAAAATCAAGATTAAATGTGTACTTTTTATTCCATAAGCTGAGTAATGGTAAGAGGAAAGGAACTTTAGCTGCTTGCGGTGATGTTAATCGTAATGTGATGGTCCGTCCTGTTCTGTGGCAACATACCAGGAGATCATGGATATAGCATGAGATATTTCAGACCACTTGAGTCCAAAGACTAGTGCTTACCATGAGATTTGGCGGGACAAAAGATAATTGCTGGTGGTGAGGTTAAGGATTTCGGACCGTTCTACGGCGAGTCGTACTTGCCGCGCAAGTTCAAGATTGCTATCGCCATTCCACCCTCAAACGATGTGGACGTGTTTGCAAACTGCCTGGGCTTTATTGCTATCCTTGAGAAGGACAAACGGGTTGGTTTCAATGTTACTGTAGGTGGTGGTATGGAAATGACCCGTAACAACAGCAATATGTACCCTCGCTTAGCCGATGTGATGGCTTTCTGTACGCCCGAGCAGGCCAAGGATATAGCAGAGAAGTCGTTGAGAGTGGCTTCATCAAAGACACTAAGAAAACGAGTTTCCGGACCGGCCTCCATGAGCTAGCGAAATCGTTCCTATTGAATTGATGCATTGAAGTCGAGTCGACTCATTATTGAATAAAAAGTACACATTTAATCTTGATTTTTATATGGGGGAGGGTGTCTTCAGGTACCCGATTTCGTCTTTTGTATGGGAGACCCGGGGGAGTCTGTATCCAACTCGCATTTTGGCTAAATCCAACTTTTGAGTCATCAAGGGTTAGGGTCACCAAAAATGGTAAGGGCCAAAAAGGGTAATTTTACCCAAAAAATTGCCAGGGTTGCCAAAATGGTTAGGGCCAAAAAAGTGATGATGTCTTAACTTTTTACACGTTGCTCATTATGTTTCTCTCAGTTTATTGTTTCGTGTAGACACTTGACTTGTTCGATATGTTTAGAGAGAGAAGATATGGGAATGTTTACTTGTGTAAGAAGTAAAAATTCACAACGGATGCAATTCTTCGTGTATTCCTTTGTGAATGTTTACTTCTTGCACAAGTAAACATTCCCAAGGGATGCAATTCTTTCTATTTTAACACAACGAACGATTCGGGTATCTACACGAAACGATAAAATTGAGAAGCTACAAAACGAGAAGGAATCTTGCTAAAATGAAATCTTACCATACATCTTTTGCATTGCCGAGCATAGTACGAGGTAGACACTGACCCAATCACCTTGTGTTAGAAATAATAAAACAATACATCAATCCACGAACGCTTCTTTCTTGTAGTTATATTAAAAGATCTCTATCGATCGTACCTGGCGTATCGTCGACGCCCTAAAAGCTGAACCTGTTCATTTACTTCGAAACACTTCGCAGGAGATCGTTATTGGATATGATCCTGAAATACGTTTAGCTTTAACCGGATCAGAGCACTGTTCTTGCCTCTGCGTTCGTTTTTAAGGCATAAATCCTGGAGTAAACTCGTCGCCGACACGAAGAGCTTGCCAATCGTGCGAAGTATGGCCTGGTTCAGTAATAGCGTGTACCATGTAACGGGTACAAAGGTTGGGAAAAGACGTACGGGTTTTCGTGCAACCCTACCCCTTGATGACTCAAAAGTTGGATTTAGCCAAAACGTAAGTTGGATATAGACTCCCCCGGGTCTCCCATACAAAAGACGAAATCGGGTACCTGAAGACACCCTCCCCCATATAAAAATCAAGATTAAATGTGTAATTTTTATTCAATAATGAGTCGACTCGACTTCAATGCATCAATTCAATAGGAACGATTTCGCTAGCTCATGGAGGCCGGTCCGGAAACTCGTTTTCTTAGTGTCTTTGATGAAGCCACTCTCAACGACTTCTCTGCTATATCCTTGGCCTGCTCGGGCGTACAGAAAGCCATCACATCGGCTAAGCGAGGGTACATATTGCTGTTGTTACGGGTCATTTCCATACCACCACCTACAGTAACATTGAAACCAACCCGTTTGTCCTTCTCAAGGATAGCAATAAAGCCCAGGCAGTTTGCAAACACGTCCACATCGTTTGAGGGTGGAATGGCGATAGCAATCTTGAACTTGCGCGGCAAGTACGACTCGCCGTAGAACGGTCCGAAATCCTTAACCTCACCACCAGCAATTATCTTTTGTCCCGCCAAATCTCATGGTAAGCACTAGTCTTTGGACTCAAGTGGTCTGAAATATCTCATGCTATATCCATGATCTCCTGGTATGTTGCCACAGAACAGGACGGACCATCACATTACGATTAACATCACCGCAAGCAGCTAAAGTTCCTTTCCTCTTACCATTACTCAGCTTATGGAATAAAAAGTACACATTTAATCTTGATTTTTGTATGGGGGGGTGTCTTTTATTTTGGCCAGGTACCCGATTTCGTTTTTTGTACGGGAGACCCCTACAAACTGTAAAAACGAGGTCAAATACACATGCCCCCTATTCCGTAATATAAAAGATACATCATATCCAAACAGCAGCTCTTAACTCATTATAGTCGCTGAGATATACAAAAAAAGTAGAAAAAATGGGGGGTACTTTATTTTTGGCCAGGAGTGTATGCGTCCGCTTATGTAAAGATTTTTTTTACACTATTCATTTTAGCGACGAAAAATATTGTTTTGCAGGCACAGAAGTCCCGATTTTTGTCACATATACCCCCCTAACCTCGTAAAACACCGTAATTAGTCAGTGTGCAAAAATAGTCTGTTTTCGGAATTAGTCTGGCACAGACTAATTTGTGTGCGGGATTTTCATACATGTTTACAATATTCCCATCGACATCGTACCTCACCTAAGAATTATACTATTACCTAACCGTTAACCTATCTTTAGTCACTGCATTGCCCCTTTCGAGTATAACTAACGGTATGAACGCATGAAACGATCTCAGAGGCATTCTTAACGGGATCATGAACCCCCAAAATTTGACCATCTGTTTTTGAAGATCGTCCTGGAATCGGTTTCGTTTTTAACGGGATATCAATAATCAATCCTACTTGTGTTTAGTTATAAAGTATCTGGTTAAAGTTCTACTTAACTGATCAAATAGATTCATCTGAATTGTTTCATCGTCACGCGCATAAACCCAAAGTGAAAACCAACACATCTTCTTGTTCACGCAGCCCATGTTGCTTCTCAGGTTCCAGTCGAATGTTATCTTGCTGGTTATCATCGAATTTTGGTATCGTTGGACTATCAGCAGCTTCGCCTTTGCTCATCGGCGTTGCTGCAGTTTCGTTCGGAGAATTTGCATTAGCAGCTTTACACTTTAAAAAGCTCCACAACTTTACGAACGTTAGAGCTAACACGCTCACGATCACGACTACAGCAATAAAAATCGCAACTAGAGCTCCAATTGGTAAACCACTGCCATCACCTAAATTTACAGCCTTTGGCGGACGCGAGCTGGATTGATCATTACCGATGTCCTAACGCCTCCCCCTGCAGATTTGCTACAAGCTGATAGATTTTTGTAGCCACACGATACTGTTCTACTGCTTCTTGCAGCGAGAACCGTCATACATGAGGTTACCGTCATTGTGCAGCTAGAGTTGTACTCTTGTGACCAGGACTCCACCGAGAAGGTCTGAAAATTGATGTCTAATATGTTAAACTACTCCGTAGTGAGTTCAGTTTGCCCATTGACAGATGATAAATACCTCGTTCTGCGCACCAATCATTAATCCAGTCAGTCAACTATCAAGTTCGAGAACCTACTAACAAGTGTAAAAAACTCGGTCCTACATGCTCATGCTGCTCGCAAATTTTGTTCATAAAGAAACCCTTGCAGAATGCCACTGCTTTATGAGAGAAAGACCAAATAGCATTATTAGTACCAGTACATGTAGAATCTGAATTGGACCCTCTTTTGTCGACGCCGACTTAAATTTCATTCAAATCTTCGTCAGCAAGCGGTAGGGATAGATCCAAGATCGTTGAGTTTAGAATATATCTGGTCCATAATATCAACCACATAGCACAAGAATCGCCAATGTCTACGTCATACGGCACTTGAGAGCTAGCAAATTATCCCTTCACATGTCTGGTTTAGAGTTTTGGACCGTTAACTCGACGCTACTCATCGCTACATTTTTGAATACCATACGAAACAGAGACCGACGTCAGCGTTTAATCAACCAGACAGAAAAGATATCAACGTACACACTTTTAAGTTGACTAAAATTTGATAAGTCAAGTTTTGTTGGTCATCATCGGCTTTGTAGGTGCCAAAAAGGATGAGAAAGTTCTGTAGATAAACATTTTTCAGACATCCGTTCTAAAAGGAAAAATAAGATAAACCTACTCCTTATCTACGCTAGAGCCTCGGAGCGCCAATACCAGCGTCTCAACCTTGACGTTCACTACAAAATGTTATCCACTTGTATCCGTTTTTCGCCCGTATTGGAGCACTTATACGACGCAGTGAAATCGGAAATCATTAGGGTGACGTCTTGTGGTGACGGATACGCAACGTCAAATTTTGGATTTGCGTGTGTACCCCGCAGAGCTGCCATAAAACTCTGTGGAGCGCATGTCTGAGGCATTAGGCGTTGAAATCAAAGTAATGGAGCTCCCTTGCGTATTTTTTGGCTGCTCTGACTGCGTAATGAGAAAAATTGACCAATTCTTAGGGGGGTCAAAGTAGCCAAAATGTGAGGAAAGTGCAAAGCAGTAAGCGTAAATGAGATCTACTCTCGTTCATATTCTACCACATTTGCCCTATCACCTTCACCTTAGTGGGTTGATGAACACTGTATACTACAATGGTTGGCGCGGATAGTGTGGTGTTTGTTGGCAATTTGGGCTCGCTGTTTTAGATACTGCAAAATGAAGGTATATTTAACCAATAAATGTTTTCTCGTTAGGAACGCGTCATGATCCCATTTCGGGTCATGAGCCCATCTCGTATCATGAGCCGCATATGCGTGGATGGAACAGGACATATGTGGACTACTTAGCCAATAAGAGCGTCTTTTTCTGGCGGGATCACGGCTTATGATCCCGTTAGAAAAGCCTCTCAGGCGGACTTATGAGTACCAAACCTTGTAAAGAACTGAAAGTACCACAATCTTGATAATACTGTTGATATAGCGCTGCACATAAAATACGACCAGCATAGTATACCAGTAAGGGACCGGTTTATACCGGTAATTACGCCATCCTCATGACGTCATTAGACGACGTCAGAAGCTTCTTAAACGTTCTTCTATGTTCTATAAGAATGATTGGCTTAAAAGTAGCATAATGTTTTTACTTTTCATTTTGCCGCCTACTACAAAAATCTCCTCCTCAACATTTTAACAGCCGCAGGCTTCAGCATAACTACTCTCTTTTTGTCGCCGCGTGTTCTTCGATTGTCGTCCTGCTGCTAGTAGTCACCTCGTCTCCGAAACGTCGCTCCATCCGCTTGAAAGCGCTGTGGAACATTTCGGGCGTGTGGTGCTAACATCCACTGTAAACCTAAGCGTCTGCCTAGCAGATATAACCACTTAGTTTGTGTGAAGTTTGGATCGGCCCAGATTTGTGAATCACTTAATTCATTCTGGATAAGACTAAACCTTATACGCATCAAGCCACTCATTAAGTTGGGGTTAAAGGCTGGAGTAAGCCATTAAGTTCTGAGCAAGTTTCTCTCCATTCACGCGGTAGGGCAGAAACTTTAGGTCGACCGTTGCTACTTGTAAAATACAAAACAAAACTCGCTTGCGATCAGCTGATTAACTATCAGTATTCTCCGTTTTTTATTCTTTCAACGCCTACTGAATTTGGAGAGTCAAAGACGTGCAAAATTGACACTACTCATTTTGGTGACAAAGATAAATAAATATCGATTACTAGGCAGAGGACTGGCAGTATCAGTTGACTGTCTTCATAGCTAGGGAGAATAAAAGTGAGTGTAATCAGTTTAAGTCCGCAAGCGGCTTCCTCTCACTGTCTTTTGATCGAGCTTCGAACAACGTTTTTACGACATACGTACCTTACATATGGAGCCAGTTGATACAGGCAAGAGACAGTCGCAGCAAACGCAACACCCTCCTCCCTCAAATCGTATCCTTGATATCGCACGCCCAACAAGATGCTGAAAAGTTTTGCCTTCGATGGGGTACCGGCGAGCTGCAATGCTAATTGCACGTACTGCAGATCGATAGTACCATCGGCGAGATGGGCGCGGACAAAGTGGTAGCGTATGTCCACGTACTTGGATCTGACACTATAGACAACATTCTTCGCAATACCGATGGTGCTTTTGTTGTCCGTGTGGATCATGGTCGGTCGCACTTGAGCGTGTCCGAGCTCCTCGAGTAGTGTTCGCACCCAAAGGACCTCTTGGGCCCACATGGAGATTGCGGTGTACTCTGCTTCCGCGGGGCTGAGCACTACTGTTCTTGTAATAGGCTAACTGTTACAGGCTTACACTGTTAGAATTGCAAGTGAGGAAGCGTGCAATTATTTAGAAACAAATGTAATTTGTTTCGTAATAGTTTAAGTAAGATTAAACTAGGTTTGGGCTATTTAATTATTAAATAGTCCTAGTTATATATATATTAATATATAACTACGACACGTGGCTACAAGACGGTAAGTTTAAGAGTGAAAATATTTATGACTGGTTTAGAGCTAACTACTACAGTTAGATCTACACTAATCATAGTAACATGTAATGTAAAACTGATCTAATAATATTCTTATTATTAAATCTCTTCTAAGATTCAATATTTGTATCAGATGGATTATAATAACTTATAATCCAGTGTGGTGAATTGTGAATTAATTAACGGGCAGGTATGAAGTACATCTGGCCGAAGGTGCCTCCTGATTGGCAGAAAATGCTGACCAAGGGCGAAGATGCTGGATGATAGTTGCCCAGCGTATTCACCAGCGGCTGGATGGTTCCAGGCATGAAATCGAGCCCGATGGGTGTGATCGAGGAGTTGTAATTGGGCTAGTCGGAGATGGGCCGTCCAGATCAGGTGGGCCAGATCACCTCAGAGGGTGGATGACCGAAGGGCGGATTGTTTGGAAGGTGTATGTGCGAAGGATCCTGAAGAAGACTGAGCTTTGCGGAGGACAGATGAGGCGCCAGAGTTGGACGCGGAGCTGCTAAGAAAGGGTTAATGCCAGCGGTTAAGTGAGCTTAGATGGATGGCTATCCAGGTCGAGCCGGAAATTTGAAGTGTGGTACACGAAGGAGTATCTAGACGAGCCGGCTGGTTTTGGTGTGCAATACACCAAAGAGCATCCAGCTGGAGCCGGATGGGTTTGGTGTACGCCACACAAAAGAGATCCGGGTGGAGCCGGCTGGGCTATTTCAGGTAAGACACATAACTATCCAGCTGGGCTATTTGGGGTAGGTTACACAAAAGGGAGTATTGGACATAGGGATATTAATCAGTATACGTTTCGCTTTCTTAGACACAAGTCGCTTTCATTGGTTTACAGCAGAGGGCTAACAAGGTCCCCTCTTGCTGCTATTGTTTGCCCGGGGAAGGTTAAAGTAACCCACCGGAAGTCCCCTGACCGGGAGTCGCTGCGTCATGTATACTCACCTCAAGTCGCCCGTGTTTTGAACACGGTTATATCTAGTATTGGAAAGTGTGGAAACGTTTTGGCCTACTGTGGAAGATTGTGAAGTTACATTTGGATTCCC
>MIQA02013274.1:0-13345 GCA_001887855.2 Sclerospora graminicola | reverse complement strand
CGGCAGGTGTTTATTTAATTACACGTTGTTCTCCTATTTTTGAATATTCTGTATTTTCTTTAAAAGTTATTACAATTATTGGTGCTTCAACTTCTTTTTTTGCAAGTACTGTCGGTTTAGTTCAAAATGATTTTAAAAAAATTGTTGCGTATTCCACTTGTAGTCAATTAGGTTATATGTTTTTTGCTTGTGGTTTATCAAATTATCCTGTAGCTATTTTTCATTTATCAAATCATGCATATTTTAAAGCATTATTATTTTTATGTTCTGGTGCTGTTATTCATGCGATGGGCGATGAACAAGATATTCGAAAAATGGGTGGATTACGGCGTATATTACCCTTTACTTATATAATGTTTTTAATAGGTTCATTATCTTTAATGGGTTTTCCTTTTTTAACGGGATTTTATTCTAAAGATTTAATATTAGAAATAGCTTTTGCTAGTTTTAGTGAAACAGGTCATTTTGCTTATTGGCTAGGTACTATAGGAGCATTTTTTACAGCTTTTTA
This sequence comes from Sclerospora graminicola, assembly GCA_001887855.2. Classification (NCBI taxonomy): domain Eukaryota; phylum Oomycota; class Peronosporomycetes; order Peronosporales; family Peronosporaceae; genus Sclerospora; species Sclerospora graminicola. The sequence continues at coordinate 12,834 of MIQA02013274.1, read as the reverse complement.
TTCAACTCGTTTAATATTTTTTGCTTTTTTAAGTGAAACAAATGCTTATAAAAATGTTATTAAAAATGCTCATGAAGTACCTTTAGAAATGGGAATTCCTTTAGGTTTATTAGCTTTGGGTAGTATTTTTATTGGTTATCTTTCTAAAGATATGTTTGTTGGATTGGGTTCTAATTTTTGGAATAATTCAATTTATATAAATCCATTAAATAATCAAATGATTGATGCTGAATTTTTACCAACATTTTTTAAATTATTACCAGTTATTTTAAGTTTTGGTGGTTTATTTATTGCTCTTTATTTTTATTTTTTTAAATTTAAATTTTTATATAATTTAAAAATTTCAAAATATGGGATTTATTTTTATAATTTTTTAAATAGAAAATGGTATTTTGATAAAATTTATTATGAATTTATTAATCAATATATTTTAAAAATTGGTTATGATGTTACATATAAAATGGTTGATAAAGGATTAATTGAAATGTGTGGGCCTTATGGTTTAACAGCTATTTTCTCTTTTTTAAGTCAAAAAATAATTTTATTACAAACAGGTTATATTTATCATTATTCATTATTAATGTTAATAAGTACTATATTTTTAATAAATATTATTTTTTTATCTATTATTTATTATTTTAATGGTATTATAATTTTATTATTTTTATTTATTTTTTTATTAATTAAATAAAAATAATAAAATATATTTTTTAAGATATATAAATTTAAAATTATGTAATTTTAATTTCTTATATTATGGTTTTTGAAACAATTTTTTTTTATACTTTTTCAATTATAGCTGTAACTTCAGCTATTTTTGTAATATATTCTACGAATACAATTTACTCTGCATTTTTTTTAATATTAGTTTTTATAAATTCAACAGGATTATTATTAATTTTAGAAATTGAATTTTTAGCTATAATGTTAATAATTATATATGTGGGAGCTATTACCGTATTATTTTTATTTATAATTATGATGTTAAATGTAAATGTTTTAATTGATAAAACTAAAATTAATAATAATTTTGGTTATATACCTATTATTTTTTTAATTAGTTTTCTTTTTTTTTTAGAAACATTTATAATGTTTAGTAAAATATTTACTTCTTATTATCATTTAATAAATAATTCTTTTTTTAGTCAAAAAGTAAATACTTTATTTTTTAGTGCAAAAAATTTTAAAATATTTATTGATGTAAAACCTTTTTTAATAAATTTTATAAATCAATTAGATAGTATTACAAATATTGAAACATTAGGTCAAATTTTATATAGTTATTATATATTTTTTTTTTTAGCTGCAGGTATTATACTTTTAATTGCATTAATAGGTGCAGTAACATTAACTAAAAAAGAAAAAAAAAATATATATAAACAAAAAATTTATAAACAACTTTCCCGAAATTCATTAAATGCTATTTTTAATATAAAATCAAATTAAATTAATACTAAAACAATCTTAACTTAATTGGTAGAGTATTAGCCTTCTAAGCTTGAAGATCTTGGTTCGAATCCAAGAGATTGTAATTAATATTAAATTAAAATTTAATGATTATATAATCATTAATAAAATCTTTTATATCAGTAATTAGCCGTTGTTTATAATATATAAACAATTTTATTTATTTAATAATAAAATTATTAGTAAAATCAATTGCTAAAGTATTTAATTTTTTATCTAATTCTTTAGAAATTTCTTTTTTAATTAAAATTTCATCTAAAATATTTGAATGATTATTTTTAATAAAATTTAACCAATTAGTTTCAAAAATTGAAATTTTATTTACAGAAATTTTATCTAAAAAACCACGAACACCTAAATAAATAATTACAATTTGATTTTCAACAGATAAAGGTATATTTAAGTCTTGTTTTAACATTTCAGTTAATCTAATTCCTCTATTTAATTGTTGTTGAGTAGTTGCATCTAAATCTGAACCAAATTGAGAAAAAGCTTGTACTTCTCGAAATTGAGCTAATTCTAATTTCATAGTCCCTGCAATCTGTTTCATTGCTTTAATTTGAGCTGAAGAACCTACACGACTTACAGATAAACCAACACTAATTGCAGGTCTTTGACCTTCATTAAATAATTCAGTTTCTAAAAAAATTTGTCCATCAGTAATTGAAATAACATTAGTTGGGATATATGCAGAAACATCCCCAGCTTGTGTTTCAATAATAGGTAGAGCTGTTAATGAACCACCACCTATTTTTCTATTCATTTTTGCAGCTCTTTCTAATAAACGTGAATGTAAATAAAAGACATCACCTGGATAAGCTTCTCGACCTGGTGGTCTTCTTAATAATAAAGACATTTGTCTATATGCTACGGCTTGTTTTGATAAATCATCATAAAAAATAACAGCGTGTTTTCCATTATCTCTAAAATATTCACCTAAAGCACAACCTGTATAAGGAGCTAAATATTGTAATGGAGCTGAATCTGAAGCAGTAGCTGCTACAATTACAGAAAAAAACATTGCATTTTTTTCTTCTAAAGTTTTAGTTAATTCAGCAATTGTTGATCTTTTTTGACCTATACCAACATAAATACAATATAATTGATTATTTAAATCTTTTTTTAAATGAGGGTCTTTTTGATTAATAATTGTATCAATTGCAATCGATGTTTTCCCTGTTTGTCTATCACCTATGATTAATTCTCTTTGACCACGTCCAATAGGAATTAAACTATCTACAGCTTTTAAACCAGTTTGAACAGGTTCTTTTACACTTTCTCTAGGCATAATACCTGGAGCTTTAACTTCAACTCTACTTTCAATTTTAGTTTTAATCTGACCTTTTCCATCAATGGGTTGTCCTAAAGCATCAACTACTCTACCTAAAACTTCTGGTCCTACAGGTACACTAACAATTGAACCTGTTCGTTTTACAAAATTACCTTCTTGAATTTCCCGATCATTACTAAAAACAACAACACCAACAACATCCGGTTCTAAATTTAAGGCCATTCCTTTAATATTTCCATTATTAAATTCAACCATTTCACCAGCTTGAATTTTAGTTAAACCGTAACACCTGGCAATACCATCACTCATTGATAAAACAATTCCTGTTTCTTGTAAACTTTTTTCATCTCTATATTTTTTAATATTTGATTCCAATATATATGATAATTCAACAGCCATTAAAGGTTATCAAATTATCATATTATAATAATTATAAATATACAAATAATATATAATTATTTAAGATATAAAGAATAAATTGATTTATTCTTTACCCTTTACGAGAATTGAACTCGTATTTTTGCCGTGAAAAGGTAATGTCCTAACCATTAGACTAAAAGGGCTTTTATTAAACAAATATTTTGTTTAATAAAAATAAGAAAAATCAATATGTATTAAAATTTTTGATACACTTTCATGCATACAACTTTCAAAAATTTTTGGATATAAACCTAATAAAAAAATATTTGCAATTAAAATTAAATGTATTAAAAATTCACGGTAAGTTAAATCATAATAAATTTTTAAATAAATATTTTGAATATTACCATAACAAATTCGATTATAAAATAATAATGAATAAACACCCCCCAAAAACATTCCAATTGTTGCAAAAATCGCGGTTGTAGTATTATCTTCAAAAACCCCTGTTAAAATTAAAATTTCACCAACAAAACTACTTGAACCAGGAATAGACATATTAGCTAATATATAAATAAATAATACGATACAAAATAATGGCATGATATGAGCTAAACCTCCATAATAATTAATAAATCGTGTATGATATCGATCATATAAACAACCAATTGAAAAAAATAATCCACTAGAAACTAAACCATGACTGATCATTTGAATAATACTACCCTCTAACCCTTGAATTGTTAAAGAAAAAATACCTAAAATAATAAAATTCATATGAGCAACCGAAGCATAAGCTATAATACGTTTTAAATCTGTTTGGCGTATTGCTGTTAATGAAGCATAAATAACGGATATTAAACATAAAACTAGAATATAAGGTGTATAAAATAAAGTAGCTTTTGGAAATAAAGGAATTAAAAATCTAATCATACCATAAGACCCTAATTTTAATAAAATACCCGCTAATAACACAGAACCCGCTGTAGGTGCTTCTACATGAGCTTCTGGTAACCAAACATGAAAAGGTAACATTGGGACTTTAACAGCAAACGCTAAAAAAAAGCTAAAAAATATAATTTTTCATGTGAAAAGTTAAAATTACTATAATATAATATTTGATAATCTGTAGTACCTATAGTTAAAAATAAATGAATAATTGCAATAAACATAAATAAAGAACCGGCTAATGTATACATAAAAAATAAATAAGAAGCTTTGATTTTACGTTCTCGTGATCCCCAAATACCTATAATTAAAAACATTGGAATTAATACGCTTTCAAAAAAAATATAAAATATAAGTACATCTAATATACTAAATGAAATAATTAAACAAAATTCTAAAATAAAATATAAAATAAAATATTCTTTTATATTTTTAGTAATAATTTCATAGCTAATTAGCATACATATCGGAATTAAAAACGTTGTTAAGATTATAAAAAATAATGAAATACCATCAATACCTAGATAAAAATTAATATTAAATTGACTAATCCATTCAATTTTAAATAAATATTGAAAATTTGAAGTCGATTTATCAAATAAAATCCATAAAGGTAATGATGTTAAAAAAATAAAAAATGACATAAAAATACTAAAATTTTTAATAAATTTTTTATTTTTCGAAAAAGATAATATAATAACTGTAATTAGTGGCAGAATAAGTAAAAAAATTAATATAAATTTATTAAACATAAGAATTTATTAAAATATAAAAGGGCGAAAAATGGGACTTGAACCCATAACACTTAGACCCACAATCTAACACTCTACCTTTAAGTTATAATCGCCTTTTCAATCTTTTTTAAATAAAATATAAAATTTAAAAAAGATTGTAGAATTAAATTATTTAACGGAAAATAATTTTTATTTAATATTTGTTTTATTTTTAAATAAGAATAAATATTATTTTGAATAATTAAATAAATTAATTTAAGTTTTTTAAAATTAACTATATTTTTTTTTAAATTTAAATCATTATTTCCATAAATTATTAAAATAGAACCTTGAGCTTTTAATTCTAAAATAATTTGATGGGTTAAATTCTGATTTAAAATTAAAAATTTATAATTTAATTTATTAAGATTTTTTTTTAACAAAATTAATTCATTAATATTTAAATCATTATAACGAAAGAAATAAATATATTTATAATTTTGTATGATTTTTTGCAATTGCTTTAATTTACATTTTTTAAAAAATTTTGATTTTTTTTGTAACATATTTTATTGAATTAATGTTTTTATTTTTAATTTATTTAAATTTAACGATCAATTTCACCAAATACAACATCTAAAGTACCTATAATAGTAACAACATCTGCAATCATATGATTTTTTGATAAAAAATCTAATGCTTGCAAATGAAAAAATCCTGGTGATTTTATTTTACATCTATAGGGTTTATTTGTTCCATCCGATATTAAATAAACACCATATTCTCCTTTAGGTGCTTCAATAACTGTATAGGTTTCACCACTACTTACACTAATATTTTCTGAATAATATTTAAAATGATGAATTAAAGATTCCATTGAATTTTTTATCTGAATTCGATTAGGATTTGTAATTTTTTTATCATCTAATTTAATAGGACCTTGTGGAATTTTATTTAATATTTGTGAAATAATTCGAATAGATTGACGCATTTCTTCAATTCTAATTAAATAACGATCATAACAATCACCATTTGTACCAACTGGTATATCAAATTCTAACTGATCATAAATTTCATACGGTTGTGTTTTACGTAAATCCCAAGAAATACCTGATCCACGTAACATTACACCACTAAAACCTAAATTTAAAGCATCTTTCATTGAAACTACACCAATATCTACTAATCGTTGTTTCCAAATTCTATTATTAGTTAACATTTCTTCAATTTCATCTAATCGAGTATTAAATTGATTACAAAAAATATAAATATCATTTAATAATCCTTTCGGTAAATCTTGATTAACACCGCCAGGTCTAAAATAAGCTGCATGCATACGTGCACCGGATACTCGTTCATAAAATTCCATCAATTTTTCACGTTCTTCAAATCCCCAAAAATACGGCGTCATTGCTCCTACATCTAAAGCATGACAACAAACTGCTAATAAATGATTCAGTATACGTGTAATTTCTGAAAATAATACTCGTATATATTGAGCACGTAAAGGTACATTACAGTTTAATAATTTTTCGATCGCTAAAACATAAGCATGTTCTTGACACATCATTGAAACATAATCTAATCTATCAAAATAAGGTAAAGCTTGTAAATAATTTTTATATTCAATTAATTTTTCTGTACCTCGGTGTAATAAACCAATATGTGAATCAGCTTTTTGTACAACCTCACCATTTAATTCTAAAATTAAACGTAAAACACCATGAGCTGCTGGATGTTGCGGACCAAAATTAATAGAAAAATTTTTTATTTTTTTTAAAGACATTTTTGTTTTTATTCTTTTCAATTAAAATAAATATTTATAAAATAAATTTTTTATAAATATATAGCATATATAGTAAGTAAATATTTATAAAATATTTATTTCTTTTAGATTATGATTTTTCAAGAAATTTTTTTTAATAATTTTGAAATTATTATTCCCGAATTTTTTTTAACAACTATTTTATTAATTTTATTATTATGGGGAGTTTTTTACAAACAAAATCAAAATAATGAAAAAATTTTGATTTTTAAAAATATTACTACTATAATAATATATTTATTATTAATTCTTTTAATATTAACATTAAATATAACAAATATTTCAAATACTATTTTAAATGGTGTTTTAATTATTAATAATTTTACACAATTTATTAAAAGTATTTTAATATTATCAACAATTACTTGTTTTTTAATCCAACAAAAATATTTAATACAACAAAAAATAAATTCTTATGAAATTCCTATATTAATATTAATATCTTTATTAGGTTTAATGTTATTAGTCTCATCAAATCATTTTATTACTTTATATTTAGCAATTGAATTACAAAGTTTAAGTTTTTATATTTTAACTTCAACTCAAAAAAAATCTATATTATCTATTGAAGCAGGTTTAAAATATTTTATTTTAGGATCTATTGCTTCTGGTTTTATTTTATTTGGTTCTTCTATGATTTATGCTATTACAGGTTCATTAAATTTTAATAATATTTTTTTAATTTTATCAAATATTAATTTTTTAAATAATATTAATATATTAATTAGTTTATCTTATGGATTTATTTTTATTTTAATTGGTATTTTATTTAAAATTGGAGCTTCACCTTTTCATTTTTGGTTACCGGACGTATATGAAGGGGCTCCAAATAATATTTCCAGTTTTTTTGCTATTGTACCTAAAATCGCTTTTATTGCTATTTTAATTCGATTATTATTTGATATTTTTATCAATATTTCTTATTTTTTTGAATTATTTTTTTATATTATCTCATTTTTATCTATGTTGTTAGGTGCTTTATCTGCTTTACAACAGCAAAAAATAAAAAGATTATTAGCTTATAGTTCTATAAGTCATATAGGTTTTCTATTAATAGGATTTACAGCAAATATGTTGAATAATATTCCATTTATTTTATTCTATATTATAATTTATATTATAACAAGTATAAATTTATGGACTTCTTATTTATCATTAAATATTAATCATAAACCAATTAAATATTTAACAGATTTATCAAATATCTATATTATTAATAAATTAATTGCCATTATTTTAATGATTAATATTTTTTCATTAGCAGGTATACCTCCATTAGCTGGATTTTTTTCAAAACTATTTATATTTTTTTCTGCAATTAAAAATAATTATTTTAGTTTAGTTTTTTTTGGTATTATTATAAGTGTTGTAAGTTCTTTTTATTATTTAAAAATAATAAAAATTATTTATTTTGAAAAAATACTACGAAAAATGTATATTTCGAAAATAACTAAAACTCAAAGTATAATATTAACTATTAATACTCAGTTTATTTTATTTTTATTTATTTTTCCTAATGTTATATTAATGAATTTACATAAAATTTATTTATATTTATTAATATAATATTTTGTTTGGATAGCTCAGTTGGTTAGAGTAAAAGACTGAAAATCTTTGTGTCGGTGGTTCAAATCCACCTCCAGACAATTTTATTATTTCAATATGTATCTTTTAAGAATAACTTTTAAATCATTTCAAAAAATTAATCAACTTAAACAAAATTTTATAAAATTAAAAAAATTTAATAAATTTAAAAATGTTCAAATACACGGGATATTTCAAGTAAAAAATAAAAATAAAATTTTTACGGTATTAAGATCCCCTCATGTCAATAAAAAATCACGTGAACATTTTATATATAAAAATTATTTACCAAAAATAGATATTAGATTTAAAAATATTTTTCATTTATTAAATTTTTTAATTTTAATTAAAAAATATTTATCGAAAAATTCTTTAATAAATATTAAAATTATAAAAAAAAATTAAAATTATGCTTATAGCTTAATTGGATAAAGCTTTAGATTGCGGATCTAAAAAATGAAAGTTCAAGTCTTTCTAAGCATATATTTATTTTATTTTTGAAGTATAGCCAAGTGGTAAGGCCTCCGTTTTTGGTACGGATAATCAAAGGTTCGAATCCTTTTACTTCAAAAGGGCCTATAACTCAGTTGGTTAGAGTATACGCCTGATAAGTGTAAAGTCAGTAGTTCAAATCTACTTAGGCCCATCGGAATAATTAGCTCAATTGGTAGAGTATTTCGTTTACACCGAAAATGTTAGCGGTTCAAATCCGTTATTATTCAAACATAATATAATAAAATAATATGTCAACCATTAATCAATTATTTTTAAAAAAACAAAAACGATTAAAAAAAAAAAAAAAATAAAAAGTCCAGCTTTAAAATATTCCCCACAACGCAAAGGTATTTGTTTAAAAGTTTATAAAACAACACCTAAAAAACCTAATTCTGCAATGCGTAAAGTTGCAAAAGTACATTTATCTAGTAGATATACAATAATTACATATATACCCGGTATTGGTCATAATTTACAAGAACATTCTATTGTATTGGTTCGGGGTGGTAGGGTTAAAGATTTACCAGGTGTAAAATATCATACGGTTCGTGGTAAATATGACTTATTAGGAATTTATTCTAGAAAAACATCAAGATCAAAATATGGAACTAAAATACGAAGAGTATAAAATAAAAAAATTATTTATAAATATGTTATTAAAAAAAGGTAAAAAAACTTATTCTGAAAACATATTTAAAAAAATTTTAATTAATTTAAAAAAAATAACAAAACAAAAACCGAATTTTATCTTATTTAAAGCAATTGACAACTTATTACCAAAATTAAAAACAATAAGTATTCCTAATAAAAAAAGAAAAAAACTAAAACAAAAAAGAGATAGATATTTTTTAATGTTATTAAATGAAGATAAACAAATTAAAAAATCAATTTCATGGTTACTTTTAAATTCAAAATTAAAAACAATACAACATGAAATTATTAAAACTTCAAAAAATAAAAGTAAAACAATTAATACTAAAAAACAATATTATAAAAATATTAAAAAATTAAAATTTAATCTTATTTTTGATTAAATTCACATATTATTTATCATTAAATAATTAATTATTACAAATTATTAAATTCTTATGAAAAGTTATTATTATATTAATAAAAAAAACTTGCAAATTGAAACAACAACGGATTTAAATAAATTAAATAACAATTTAAATTTTTTAAAAAATATTACAAAAAATATAAAAAATACACAAAAACACCCTTATCATCTAGTAGATCCAAGTCCATGGCCTTTTGTTATATCATTTGGATTATTTTTTTTAACTTTTGGAAGTGCTATGTATTTTCACGGTTATATAGGTAGTACCTTTTTAATTTTAACAGGCCTTTTAATAGTTATTTTAACTATGTATACTTGGTTCCGTGATATTGTCAGAGAAGCTGTATATGAAGGTCAACATACTAAACAAGTACAATTAGGTTTACGAAATGGAATGCTTTTATTTATTTTAAGTGAATTATTATTTTTTATTAGTTTTTTTTGGGCTTTTTTCCACTCAGCGTTAGCACCGACACCTGAAATTGGATCCTTATGGCCTCCTTTAGGTATTGAAACTGTTAATCCATGGGGAATACCTTTATTAAATACTATAATTTTATTATCATCAGGTGCTACAATTACATGGGCACATCATGCTATTGTTCTTGGTGATAGAAAAAATGCTATTTTTAGTTTAATTATTACAATTTTATTAGCGTTTTTTTTTACCTTAATTCAAGCTTATGAGTATATTGAAAGTTCATTCTCAATATCTGATAGTATTTATGGTACAACTTTTTTTTTATTAACAGGCTTTCACGGTATACATGTTATTGTAGGAACTATTTTTATAATAGTAAGTACTATTCGATTAATTAATCATCATTTTACAAAACAACATCATTTCGGTTTTGAAGCTGCAGCATGGTATTGGCATTTTGTTGATGTTGTGTGGTTATTTTTATTTGTCGCTGTATATTGGTGGGGTGGGAATTAATAAATTTTATGTTTAGTCCTTTAGAGCAATTTGAAATTTTACCTATTTTTTTTTTCCCTTTTGCATTTACTAATGCTTCTTTAATTTTATTAATAGGTTTAATATATTTATGTACATATATATATATAAAAACTAAATTTATTCCAACACGTTTTCAACAAATTTTTGAAATAATTTTTAATATTACTATTGAATTAACTTATTCTAATATAGGAAAAATGGGTAAGCATTTTATTTCATTAATATTTGGAGTTTTTTTTTTTATTTTAATATGTAACTTAATTGGAATGGTTCCTTATAGTTTTACAGTGACGAGTCATTTAATTATTACTTTTAGTTTAGCTTTAACAGTTTATCTTGGTTTTAATTTTATTGGAATTAAAAAACATAAATTAAATTTTTTAAATTTATTATTACCTAGTGGTGCAAGTATTGCATTAGTTCCTATTTTAATTCCTATTGAATTAGTTTCTTATATTTTTCGTGTAATTAGTTTACCTGTACGACTATTTGCCAATATGATGGCAGGTCATACTTTATTAAAAGTAATTGCAGGTTTTGCTTGGACAATGTTAAATGTAAATAGTTTTATTTTTTTTGCTCATTTTGTACCTTTAATTATTATTGTTTTATTAGTAGGTTTAGAAATTGCAGTAGCTTTAATTCAAGCATATGTCTTTACGATTTTAACTTGTATGTATATAAACGATGCTTTAAATTTACATTAATAATATAATAAGGAAAAATAGCTTAGTTGGTTAGAGTAATAGCTTGTCACGCTATAAGTCGCGGGTTCGAGTCCCGTTTTTTCCGTTAATTATATTAAAATTATTTATAAATATGTTATTAAATTATTCCAATATTTTTTTATTTTTAATATTAAGTTTTTTTTTATCAATTTTAATTTTCATTTTATCTTTTTCTTTAATTAAACAAAAAGACGATTTAGAAAAGTTAACAGCTTATGAATGTGGATTTAATCCTTATGATGATGCTAGAAAAATTTTTGATGTAAAATTTTATCTAGTAGCTATTCTTTTTATCATTTTTGATTTAGAAGCTGTTTTTATTTTTCCTTGGGTTTTAACTTTAAGTTCAAATTTTTCATGGGGTTTTTGGACAATGATTGAATTTTTAATTGAATTAATTATAGGTTTTATTTATATTTGGTGTAGTGATGCTTTAGAATGGTAAAAATAAATAAAATTTATCAATTTTTATCAAATTATTTTAAAAATTATTTATAATACTTTATAAAAATAAAATATTTTATAAAATCTATTATTTAAGATATTTTAAATAAAAAAAAATTGATAATACATTTATGTTATTACAAGCTTCTAAATTTTTAGGTGCAGGATTAGCCACCTTGGGATTAATCGGTGCCGGTATTGGTATTGGTAATGTTTTTGGTTCTTTAATTATAGGTATTTCAAGAAATCCTTCTTTACAACAAGAATTAATGAGAACCGCTATTTTAGGTTTTGCATTAACTGAAGCAATCGCTTTATTCTGTTTAATGATGGCATTTTTGATTTTATTTGCTTTTTAATTTATCTTACATTTTATAAAATATAATAAATTTATTTTATTATATGCTATTCTTTATATTTAAAAATAAATGTAGAGAATAATATATAGAATATTTATGATCAATAAATATTTATATTTATTTCTTATGAAAATATTAAACAATTTTAGTCAATATTTATTACAAATTTTACCTATAATAAATTATACAATATATAAAAACGAATTATGTATAAATATTTCTACTAATAAATTAATTCCGATCTTATTTTTTTTTAAAAATCATACCAATAGTCAATTTAAAATATTATCGGAAATTTGTGCTGTAGATTATATTAATAAAGAAAAACGTTTTGAACTTGTTTATAACTTGTTAAGTATTCGTTTTAATAGTCGTTTAAAAATTAAAATTCTAACTAACGAACTACAACCAATCGATTCAATTATAACAATATATAAATCTGCTAATTGGTGTGAAAGAGAAATTTGGGATATGTTTGGTATTTTTTTTGTCAATCATCCAGATTTGCGGAGAATTTTAACTGATTATGGTTTTGAAGGATATCCTTTACGAACAGATTTTCCTTTAAGTGGTTTTTTAGAAGTTTTTTATAATGAATTAAAAAA
>MIQA02013270.1:7650-47485 GCA_001887855.2 Sclerospora graminicola | reverse complement strand
ACCTCTTTTCCCAACCTTTGTACCCGTTACATGGTACACGCTATTACTGAACCAGGCCATACTTTGCATGATTGGCAAGCTCTTCGTGTCGGCGACGAGTTTACTCCAGGATTGTTGCCTTAATGACAATAAAAAGAAAGCAGAGGCAAGAGCACTGCTCTGATCCGGTTAAAGCTATACGTATTTCAGGATCATATCCAATAACTGTATTGCGATCTTCTGCGAAGTGTTTCGAAGTAAATGAACAGGTCCAGCTTTTAGGGTGTCGACGATACGCCAGATACGATCGATAGAGATCTTTTAATATAAGTACAAAAAAGAAGCGTTCGTTGATTGATGTATTGTTTTATTATTTCTAACGCAGGTGATTGGGTCAGTGTCTACCTCGTACTATGCTCGGCAATGCAAAAGATGTATGGTAAGATTTCATTTTAGCAAGATTCCTTCTCGTTTTGTAATTTCTCAATTTTATCGTTTCGTGTAGATACTCGACTCGTTCGTTGTGTTTAAATAGAGAAGAATTGCATCCCTTGGAAATGTTTTAAGAAGTAAACATTCACAAAGGAATACACGAAGAATTGCGTCCGTTGTGAATTTTTACTTCTTACACAAGTAAACATTCCCATATCTTCTCTCTCTAGACATAACTGTTGAAGTGATAGCACGTTGCGCGTAGAAGTAGTAAAGGTAGAGAAAGAACTTGCTTGTAAGAAAGCAAAAAGAATTATATTTTAGTTTTATCAGGGACACCATAATGTCTGTAGAGACATTCACGTAGAGTTCCTATACCTCAGTAGAAACATTAACACTTAATATATATATGCACATATAAGTGCAAGTGTAGCGGATTCAATGCCACTTATTCTCTTGTGTGTTAATTCTTCAAAGAGTACGAAGGGTAATACTTCTTTATTAGTTAAGAGAGGTAATTCTTATAAAGGGTAAATGTACTAAGACAAGCCGTTTACTCCAACAATAACGAACGAGTCAAGTGTCTACACGAAACGATAAACTGAGAGAAACATAATGAGCAACGTGTAAAAAGTTAAGACATCATCCAGGAACTACACTTTTTTGGCCTTAACCATTTTTGGCAACCCTGGCAATTTTTTGGGTAAAATTACCCTTTTTGGCCCTCACCATTTTTGTAACCCTTGATGACTCAAAAGTTGGATTTAGCCAAAACGTAAGTTGGATATAGACTCCCCCTTAGCATGAGGTGTAACTATGTTATAAATTTACCCGTTTGCGTTGATGTTGGGTTTCGTCATTAGTTGTAGCCATGTCACTTTAATGACTGTGCAGTTGTCACTAGTATGTACTTCTACAGTTTTAAACTGTACCGTTACTGAATGGCCCCGGGGACTCAAGGTAAGGTAATAAGTAGGTGCCCTGCACTCTCCTTTCTTACTACAGCGCCCTGCGCTCCACCCGTGAGATTGCCAACTGGCACCTCACCTTGCACGCCCTATTTATATTAGTATAACATGAATATATATGCAAATACAAATTCCTAGATATAAGTAGAAGTTGAAATTGTAACCGCCCTGCGGTAGACACCTTGCGTCTGCACCTCCTTAATGGCCCTGCCGTAGACGCCCTGCGTCGCACCTCCATAACCGCCCTGCGTCCTGGGTGACTCCTCCTATATGTGTATACTTTCAGCAACTTGGTCGTCATCCGGTATATGCACAAGCAAACATGTGTGTTCTTAGCGAAAGAACTATTGGCATATACTCAATCATTGTATATGATACAGTAGACTCGTAAGAGCAAATCGCAAAACCAGCACTCGTCAAAGTATTACTTTTGAAAAGCAGCACCTGTCGCAAAACAAGCACCAACAAAAAGACGAATAGTGTGGTCCACTACATTTCGAACATTAGCGACCCAACAAATTCTACGATTAAAATATACACAGTTCCGAATTTGTCGATTAGACCCAACTTGCCAGCCAAGGCAAGGTTCTGAACAACTAAGAAAACTTCAGCGAATTAGCTTGAGATATGGTGGTGTCGGGTACCAACCCGAACGAAGTGCGCAAACCACCGGATAAACCGAGAAGGAGGTGGCGGAAGACAGACCAGTCACGGGGGAGAAAAGAGAGGTGGAGATAACAAATGAAGCGGAAACGGAGGAGGATAGGAAGGAGATAGACGAAGTCGTTGCGGAATCTCAATCCTCAGATGTGGATGTTAAAATGGAGAGTCGCCCAGAGGAAATTGACAGTACGACTGCAGTAGAAGGGTCAAAGGAAAGCGAGAAAGAACTTGGCGGGTTAGTGGCTCAGGAGGAGGAAATTAGCTCAGAGGTCAAGGACGAAAAGGATCCATCAGTTCAGGTGACATCACCAGTGGCACCTGAGCAGAGCGAATCAGGTACAGAGTTGGTACCTGAAACAAAAAAAGGCCAAAAGAACACTCCGGATGATTTGGCACAGGTGCTGACCCGGGCACTAACGGACGCAAATCAGGTCAGACCACGTCTTCAAACCTGGCTAGACGTGGTCAATCAACTCTTTAAACTTTTATTTCCTAAGTATAAAGGGGGACCGCCCAAGGAGCAAAACAAGAAGAACACGCCACGATTAAAAGGGGCACAAAGGGGCAAGAATGTAGTGAGTCGGCAAGGGGTCGAGCTTAAACAAGGAGAGCTGGAACGACTCCTCGATTTGTTTGAATTAGTTGTAATCAAACATTCACTAGATTGGAAAGTATGGAAAAGCAAGACAGGGGCAGCATGTTCGATGTCAGTGAGAAGTAAACAACCCTTAGAGCACGTTTTGGCACGGATGGTAGGCAGTAGCCAAGTCGAAGTGGCAGTTCAAGGAGAAAGTGTGTTAAAGGGGTGGTTGAATAAGGTAACCGGAAATGCACCGGTTGTTCCAGCTGTGAACAGTGGCCTGGGGGATTATTTATTTAATCCAGCGATTTACTCGACCGAGAGAGCGGCAACTCTTCGGAAGGTATGTGAGCGTGAATGGACTGGAAAGGATAAGAAAAAATTTCGTGATGGGACTCCGGATGAGTGGATCATTGTTCAAGGATTAGCGGAAGGGACCATATTAGCAAGAATACTCCGACAATTTTTAAGACAAATAATGACGTCTGCGGATCGATTAAGATTAGTGCTAACTATAAGAGTAAGAGTTGAAGGTTGTCTGGTGATGGAATTACGGGGGTAACAGGCGATTAAGACAGCTTTTCAAAGCACCAAAAGTATCCAAGAAAGTATTTCGACAGCCGCGACGGCACGGGTGATTCACTTCAAAGCAGCGCATTATCATGCATACACGCATGGATGGAGGGCAAAAGAAGGGGTCACAAAAGCGGAACAGTCACATGGCGGAAACGAGGATGCGGATATGGGAGATCCAACGGGAAGACAAATGGTTCTACGGCAAGAAGGGGGTGAAGGAGAATTACGGTCTCAAGCACCTCAATTCATCCACTCACAAATTGAGCACCTGTTAACGACGGCACAGTCAGGTACAGAAGATATTTTATATTTCCTCATCGACACAGTTACGTATCTGCCAGCAGGAAATCAAGAAGAGCTGTTACAAGTCAATCTACGAGATCCACGCATCCGGAAATTCTTTGCCGAAACCTACGAAGTACGAGAGGAAGTTTTGGAGCAGTGGCACCAACTAACGCAGGAGACGTACGCAATGGAGAATTTCCCCGTGGCCACAATCATGGCAGGAAGTGCGGATACACCAGACGAAATCATGACATTACAAGCAGCAGAAGCCAGTCCAGAGCCTGAGATTCCAGATGCGGAAGCAACGCGGATGCGAAAGAAAAGGGCAGTAGCTGAAACCTATGGCAAGGGACAAGAGGCCCCGCAGAAAGAAGCGGAACCTGTGCGGAGAGAGTTATTTGATGAGTTGCAGGCAGCATCAAATCAGGTATCAGAGGGTCAAGAAGAGGAACCAGAGTGGGCAAGGGTTTGGAATTCAATGGAAGTGGTGTGGAACCACCAACACGGAACCGCATTTCCACAAGTTGAAGCAGAAGAGAGAGTGTGGAGACTGGCAGCCGCGAAGGAAGGAACAGCCATCATTCAATTGTTGGAGTGTTTCAGCCACCCCCACAAAATACTGGAAGGTATGAGTAGTGAAGTCTTGCATATACTGACGCGTAATTGGTGGACAGAATGTTGGGAGGCCCTGTGCGCAAACCTTCAAGGTAACAAGTACTCCCCAGAATTTATGGGGAGAATACAGGATTGGAGCAAAAGAGTAAAGGCGGTAACGAGTGTGCAGCAACAAGAAGCAATTCGACATAGTCGGGATGACTGGAACTTTATCAAGGCTCACAATTATGGGGGTATGTATTTGTGGAACTTGTGTGCACCACACAATAAAAGAATCTTTGCAACCATGACAATGTGTGCAAACACGTATCACACACAAATAGCGGCGGCACTAGGAGAAGCGGCAATGCCAAAAGACGTCATCACATCGAAGGTAAATCGACTGGAGCGAGCGCAGAAGGCTATATCGAGAATACGAGCATTCACAAAGCGGTTAGAGAAGGAAGATGTAACAGTATGGCAGGAGATCGCTGCCTATTTCGCACGAGCACTAACCAATATGCCAACGTCAACAGGAACACAACAACAAGGGGAAGAAGTAGGGGGGCGGTCGCAATTGGACCCCCTGATCTTATATTAAGGGCAACGAGATGAGTGAAGCGTACCATCAGGAAGTACAGAGACTTACTAACATGATGGACGCGTATAGCCGGCACCTGATAACGGATACAGCAATAACAAAAGGAGAAGAGGAACGGAAAACACAAGCCGCAGCAGCCACGAACACAATCAGCATATCAACGCAGAACGTCCGAGGCTTCAAGGCACAATCAAGACAGGAGTGGCTTCAATCCTGGCGAAACAAACCGATCGCAAGGAGGGCAGATTGCACACTCATTCAAGAAGCACACATAACGACACAGGAAGAGGCAGAAGAGGTGACACGTATCTGGGAACGCATGTGGAATCATACTAATCGAGACATTAGATTAGCGTATTGGAGTATATCAGAGTCCAAGACTGGAGGAGTGGGGATTCTGTTAACCCCAGAGCGCGGGAAGATTGCACGTCCCTGGAATCAAAGCAAGTGGACGGAGCGAGTGATTGCAGTGACGTTGGAAAACTGGAAGATCATTAATATCTATGCACCAGCTGATTCTAATACTAACCGTTCTCAGTTTTATCGGGATTTAGGTCTGTGGAAGGTGTCAGCAGGGGAGGACGTCATACTAGCTGGGGACTTTAATTGCGTAGAAGAGCCTCAACTCGACCGTTTGGCACCAGGGAAGGCAGTGAAGTCCGAATGCAAGGAGTTATCAAGATTACTAGCGGTGAATGGTTGGTATGATGCGGCGTTAGCCCAGCACTCTGCGTGGGAAGCGGACAGACTAACTGAAAGTTTGGAGTTCACCTTCTGGCGTGGTGAAGCAGCGAGCAGATTAGATAGGATATACATTCCTATCCACAAGTACGAGTGGGTAGATTGCTTGGACTCACGCACACCGTCAGTAGCCTCGGATCACGAGGAGGTTTCGGTCATACTGAGAGAACCGCAGCAACGACATCTAGAGAAACCCGTCCACACATTTCGATTAAAGTATCCAGTGGTCGGGGCAAATCGCAAACGGGTGGTTGAAGAGGTAGTGACGGAAGTAAGAACCAGAAGGGGCGGAACAGGACAGATCGAAGACGATTGGGATGAACAAGTACAGATGTGGATTGCAGCGATTATGCGTGTACGAAAAAGGGTGCGACAGAGAAGGAAACGAAAGGCAGTACAACTAACGCAGTCTCTTTACGGAATGGGCACCTCGAGAAATCAAGTTTTGGACATTGCAGCGCACGAAGCCATAGTAGAGAACAAGGTGCGACTAGGTCGCAAATTCCGAAGAAGTATGGATTCATTGCGATGGCTATTTCGGCGTACGGCAGTATGGGAGAGTAACCAACGAGTATCCGCAATTAAGGTGCCTAGATCACAAGGGACAAAGCTGACCGAGTTGAGCATCCCAGATAAGTTTGCGATGACATGGAAGGCAGTGCTCAGTTGCAGGCATAGTAAAGTTCGGGCGGACCAAATGGAACAAAAGCTGGACAGATTTGTCAAGATTCCGTGCGATAGAAAGGTAAGGGCAAGCGATAACGATGAATTATTGGAACCGGTCGACGAAGCAGACATCAAGCAGGCTATAAGGTCTTTAGAGAGGAGGAAAGCGGGGGGACCAGATGGACTCAACAACGACTTCTACAAAGACTTTGCGGATGAGGTGATCAGTGATTTGTGTAAGGTAAGTAACGCAATCCTTCAAGGACAGGATCCACCAAAGACGTTTTTGGAAGCGACGATCATACCACTCCGTAAAAAGGGCGACTCCGATAATGCGATGGACTACCGACCGATATCATTATTGCAGTCCAGCTACAAGATTTTTGCCAAGGTAATTGCGATGAGATTACAGAGATTTCTAGGGAGGTTGATCGGGGACACACAGCAAGGGTTTGTGCATGGCCGGCGGATGGACAGAGCAGTGGTACTCATGCTGGATATGCTGGAACACTACAGTAACGGGCCAAGGACGAAGAGAGCGGAAAATAGTGGAGGCGTTTTGATGATTGACTTCGCCAAGGCATACGACACTATTGATCGGGACTTCCTCATGATGGTGCTTCAAAAGTTTGGTTTCTCACAGCGTTTTATCGACGTCATGATTAAAATTCACCAAGGAACGACGGCGAGATTTCTAGTTAACGGCGAACTATCCAGTGCGATACAAGTGGTGTCGGGCATTCGACAAGGGTGCCCTCTAGCGCCATTGTTATTCATCTTAGCAGTGGAGCCTTTAGGATTAGCCATCACGCAAGATAAGGAACTAGAAGGCATAACGGTTGGAAACTCAACAGAGCAGTGGGAGCAACGATTTTCCGCCTTTGTTGACGATTCAACAATTTTTTTCGAGAAGGGAAACATATGAAGAAAGCCCTAGATATTGTCGAACGGTTTGGACAACTGTGGTTTACGGATGCAGCCGGCGAAGAGCCAGGTCATACTATTGGAAACGGAACGGTATCCCATGGAATGGTACACAGTACCGGTATTGCAGCCTGGAGATTCGGTAAGATACCTTGGATATCAAATAGGAAATTCTTTTCTCAAGGAAAAAAACTGGGCGGGCAGAATACGAGCGATCCAACGGCGTCTTATCACAGCCACGAAATGTGCAACTTCGGTAGATGAACGAGTGACACTTTTTAATTCGATCGCGATCCCGGCTATCCTATTCACGGCGAAAGCTTACCTGCCCTCTGAAGACACCCGCCGTGAACTAGTGGCACTCCAAAAGCGGTTCATATGGAGTAAAACGACGGACACAGACGGAGGGAGGCACAAAATCTCACCACTACTACTCTTCACGCCCAAGAAAGCTGGTGGACTCGGTCTCATCTCCATCCCTGCAGCGTTACATACATTAGTGGTGAAGGAAGCCACGATGTGGATGTTAGAGCCGATGGATAGATACAATACGGCTTGGAGGAATTGGATGCGGCTAGATACATGTACAAATTCTAACCTATGGTTTTCTTTTTATGACACAGGTCAGAAGGAGCGACGCATGCAAAGAGGAAGCGCAGCAGCGATGATAGTGGATCGATATCGGACACACTAGGACCATCATCAGCTGAACGACAAGTGCTGTTGGAATACGTTTCGGCACATCTCCCCAAGCTACGGGCACAATGTCAAACGCAAACATTAGACCCGGCTATTGGAGTACACATCAACGAAGAAGTAAGCGTAACAGCAGATTTATGCAAGATACCCTGGCATGGACTCGGGCCGGACCACTTGAAAAGATTCTGGGGAACGTATACATGGTTTGCGAACCCATGGATCCGTGACCAAGCCACTGGTGCAATAGCTTGGAAGAAGTTCGACCGATGCATACAAGGAACAATCGCGGACTTATGCATAAAGAAGGAGTCAGATACGACTTTTTCATGGAAAGCGAAGTTCAAGACGACGAAAGGGCACACAAGGGCGAAAGTAGGTCGGTGGCTTTTAACCATTATTTTATGCTCTCCACGGGTAGAGGTAGGACAATACTTGGGAGATCCCGGACCACTACGCCTACTTTGGGCGCCAAAGCACTGGCTCTCAATGGACTGGAAGGTACAAGAAGCGCGGACGATCAGTGGAGTAGACGTCACGACAGGCACGCATTGCAAGCTACGACAAAGGCAAGATGGATTATATTGGGATTGTGTGCATTTAGTTTCGCCAGATCAGAAGCCTGGATTTGTGAAGAGGAGGGAGTGGCCGCATGGTTTGGTATTTGATGTGCACCCGACGATCCACGGAATAGCATGGGAAACAACTGAAGATGTTCGCCCAAGCTCCATCAAACATTGGTTAAGGCGGACGTTCAGGGGATTGTACTACAAGATCATTGCTAAGCCGTTACACAGAATTGAAAAGCGATGGAACGATAAACGGGCGCAAGACACGTGGAATGGTTTCGTTCAAGAACAAACGACGCGAGATGTATGGAGACATGATCATATGCTGTCGGACTACCAACGCTGGAGTCTCTACAGGATGGCTACGTTCCAGCTTAATTGTTATTATGATGGATATACATCACAAGGCGGGTGCGCAATGGATCATCATTGATCGGCACCTGGGAAAGGGGTCACACATATTCTGTGGGGGTGTACGCGTGCCCATAATTTCTGGGCACGCGTTCTAAGCTTATGGAACGGATGGTGGGTCAATGCAGCGGACTTAGACTTATATAAATGGTTCTTTGTGACGCGACAGGCACCACCAGTATCACGGATAATCATGCGAAGACTAACAACCAGATGTGGACAGGAAGCTCAAGCGTGCAGAAAGGAAATGGCAAGACTGTGGTGGGCAATGTGTTCAATCGGCGCCACCTGGCTTTGGCAACTACGTAATGAAGAAATCTTTCAAGGACTACACAGGACAGAGCACGAACATATAGGGTATCTATGGAAGAAAACCTTGGAGCAAGTGCAGGCAGTGATTGCGTTTGAAAAGAAATATGCAAGTTCGAGGATACGTGGAATACGAATGCAGATATGTCTCGAGAGCATCCAAGGTGAGATGCAAGATCGACCGATTGATCGCCAGAAAATTTTACTCTCGTTTCATCGAGAAGAGTATCGATCAGAGGACGGTTTATATAGAGAACTCAGGAATTTTATCGTAGCTAATAGTTAATAATTACTAAATAGACTACGTTTTACAACAACAACAACGATTAAAATATACACTATGTACTCTCACTTCAGACACCCACCAAACGTATAAGGTTTTAGATGAAATTAATTGTCAACGGATATATCAACCCACGATGAGATAGTGCCGCAAACATGTAAAGCTCAGTTTAACTCACCTTCAGTCATATGATCTACTAGCTACTCTTTTTGCCTCAGTTCTACATCTTTTTCCAGAGCAATCTTAATCTCTTCTTCGTGTGTTTCGCATCAAATTTGGACAATAGGAGAAGGCAGCATTTAGCGAAAAATATAAACAATAGGAGAAGGAAAAAGGGTTTAGGGTCTAGGGTTTAGGGTGAAAAAAATAAGCAATAGGAGAAAAATATATGTCCCGCGGTCATACTCTTTGAGTACCTGACCAGCCCTACTAATCATGCAAGCAAAATATAAGCAAACAATCGCTTCCTTCTACGCGTGCTTCCATCTACGGGATACTGCCTCTAGACAATTCGTACATTTGATAATTCGAATGCGAATTCGCGCGGGAACGACTGAAATTTTTCGATCGGGCACTTCCGGGCGTGTGTGCAGTTCGTCGGGACGCCCGAAGTCGCAAACACTCACGTTCTGCTTCTCTCTCGCTCTTGGTACAAATCATGCTCATTTTCCACGCCTTCTTTCGGTCGAAAGACCCCCAAACATCGCTCTCAAGCTTCCCTTCCTTGTCGCATATAGATCAACGAGGGACTTTCAGGAAAGAGATAGACGGCAGGCGTCATACACGACAGAATCAGCGTCGCAATAAACACTTGCCAGACCCAACCCACTTCTTTCGACGAGGAAGAAAACCACGCGGCACAGAGAATCCTACAAGAATTAACAGATAATAGTTACAGCCACGTCCTACTAAACCCCACAATAGAAGCAGCTTACCTATCTGGGTATTTGTAGTATCCTTTTCATACCCACAACATCATTATAAAAGTGAGCACTACAACAACCAAGAAAGTACTCAGACAACTACACCAGTAGCCAATTCACGCACGTACAGCGGCAAGGTCTATAGTGGCTCTCTCCGTCTCGCCATGATGTATTTTAAAGTCGAATTAGTTGCGTCGATAAATCCCCACCAGACTAGTTATGTTCGAAATGTAGTGGACCACTATTCGTCTTTTTGTTGGTGCTTGTTTTGCGACAGGTGCTGCTTTTCAAAAGTAATACCTTGACGAGTGCTGGTTTTGCGATTTGCTCGACTCGTAACTTCACAAAAGCTCAAGTAGTACCGTAAATCACCCCCCCATAGATGGCATTCCATATCTGGACCACTCGAATTTTCTTGGTTCGTGAGTGCACTACTTAAGGAGGTGTGACTGTAGCTTATTTTCAAACCCTTTCCCAAATACTGATTATAACGTTACTATAATATTTCGGCGGTCACAAACGACGACAAGCTTCCGCAGCTGGATACTTTTGAATGTGTACTGTTGGTACTTGCAAGCTATTAAAATATGGGAGACCCTAGCCCTCGTCCACGGAAAATTGAACCCAAGCACATTTTCTGCACCCATCGCTTATTTGACCCTTATAAGGTTATTTGGCGCCCTCTGGCTGAGTCTGACTGGATCTGAGTTTCCAACGGGTTAGAGGAAATAACTTAATGGGGCCGAAAAAATGGGTTCAACCTTAATGGGGCCGCTCGGACTTAGATGATAAAGAACCTGAAGCTGGTGCTACGGTAATGGATAATGGTAAAACTTCTAACAGATGGTAATTCACTGACAGGGCTCTTAAATAATGTAACTTGTATGGATGGCTTACTGATACACGATGGGGTCACAATAGATCTTCGTTGCACTCTTTAGCTCGTTGTAGCATCTTCGACTGGTTAAATACGTCAGTGTTCCACCCACATCAAAGCGAGTTCTTGGGTGTAATCACTTGCTGGCCTTCATGGTTAAGGTGAATAAAGTGCTCCACCTTTTTCATTTTTTGCAACGCCTGTGCGCATGTTCAGTATTCAAACCTGTGAGTCTAGCTCATGCACTCTTTGTGTTGGAATTGGGTATTTGAAAGAGCTGACCAAATCAAACTCTCCGCATCTAAAGATATCACTGTTCCTCAAGAGACCAGGGGTAGTACTGTTTTAATCAACGAGCGGCCCCATTAGGGTTGAACCCATCATTTTTCGGCCCCATTAAGTAAATCTCTCCATAAGCTACAAAAGTCCCCAGTCAGCACCTAGCTATCGTGGCCAGTGAAAATGACGACCACGTAAGCTTTGGCTCGCTAAAAGATCAACAGACTGACGTCAGCGGATCGTACCCTGAACTTAGTGGTGTCCCTTCTCAAACCTCTGATACCTGTACTTCCTGAAGATATGTTCACTGGACAAGTATTGATGAGGCTCTTAATAAAAAAATCGCATACAAGAAGAAAATACAAACCGTTCAAAGAGAAATAAATCAGACGCACCCGACGACGTCTTGCTTCACTCACTACATTGGCTGTGCTCGTGCAGGAAAATATGGCAGCCGTTTGTCGGAAGGGGCGAAGCCAAAACGAATAGGTCATCTGCTCCAGTTCCTACATTCTTAATGCATTGTCACTAACACCACGTCGTCAGATTCTTCATTATTTTCTACTTTGGAGTCTACTCCGTCTTTGCTTCTACTGACACAAAATCAAACGTATAACCTTACCGTAAAGCAACGTATTCGACATTGAAAACACCTAACCAGTTCTCCCTAAGCTTCGTTGTCGTTGCCAATTCTTGTGCTACCGCGTAACAGTCTCATTACCAAGAACGGATCCGAATCATGTCTGCACGAGACAAAAACTCCATTTTTATGTTAGCGTAACCGAAATGGTGCAATCATCGCAGCGGAGATGGGCACCAAGCGTAAAGAGGAGTTGTTTGTACCGCATTTGACGCTACAGCGAAGCCGTCGAGAAAGAAAAGTTTGTAAAAGATAGCTACGACCCGTTTGTAAACGACGATTTAATAACCCGATTAAGTGGAACGTTTTGCAATTCATTGTAGAAATTAGCATGATGAAGCATCATTAGTGAGATTTCGCAATTGCAGTTTTATCTTTACCCTCAATGGTCGTTCAGCCGCTGATGATAAAGATAAAACTTTGGGATAGACAGATTTCGCAGTAAAACTCAATAATTTCTATTTTAGGCGATTCAAAAAAAATCCGGTGCGTTTAAAACTCGCTGAAGTATTGAAGAATTTGTCTATCGGCCCACACCTACAGTATTAAGCACCACGCTTGCCATTCGCGAACGTTGTGCTTAGAGAAGGATATCTCGAAAGCTTACCGCAGAATCACTCTGATCTGACTGTGGACATTTCTCCGGCTTTTTGCATTATGAACAGCATAAAAAGAAGGAAGTGTTTACGGCTGAGCGCAAATATTCACTCGGCCCAAAAGGGACACACGATTATCATGAACGCAGCCCGTATTTTTCATATTATGGCAAGGTTTACTATCATATTTCATGGTCACAATCTGATTAAGTATACAGTAGTTGCTGCTTCATGAGCATATAAACACGGTACTGCTTCGTTTTGCGGCTCTTTAGCGCTTGACCACCAATTGTGGTCGATCCTCTAAAATCATGTAAATTGATACTTGAGTTACCGGTAGCAAAAAAATAGTAAAAAAAACATTGGTCTCTTACGAGGAAGCAAAAATGTATCTCCCATGAAACAGCCCAGAGTTTCATGGGAGAAACATCCCTGATTGACGATAAAGGGTAGTAGTAGAAATGTCCAAGATATACCCTTAAACTTACAAAACAGAAAAAATATTAACTTAAGCTTTTGCACTACCGTATCCACTTTTCCACATACAAGCTTACTTAGTAAAATAGCTTGGTCATTCAAAATGTTACTAAAACGCAGGCAGAATCGCCGTTTGCATCGAATAAGCTGGGTACTTTAAGTGTAAACGTCTCGCCCACCGGGTTGAAGCACGTGGATCATCGCAGCCGCACTGCCATAATGGAGACTGCAATACAATGAAGGCCACGGTTTGTGCAAGACGTAGACCCACTGGGGTTATATGTGAGAAGACCCAGTCCTTCCGCCCACCGTCTTCGTCCACTTGCCGTCTGTCCGCACGATTGACGGTGGTAGGGTAGATGACGACTGTGACATCTCTTGAAGCTGGTAAGGGAGCCACTTGAACCATTGTCGGCTATAATATAGGAATAAACCAGTTCGACCTAATCAAAGAGAGAAAAAACCCGCATGGTCGGTCCAATCAATCTCTCCGTTATGGAATCTAGCGACACGTGAGGGGGGGGGGTTAACTCAAGCATGCCAGTTTACGAAAGCATTTATGAATATGGAACCTGGCGTCCGAGAGGTGATTAGGCATGACAGAGTGCTTGACTGGAGATGATATACAGAAGTCGTGTCACTTGGGTTGGCGTGACGAAGATTTTCCTGTGGAGATGCTGGAGCTGCTGGCGTGTGCGGAAGGCGTTAGCCTGCATCTGCTGCATCCGATACAACTCTTGGATCTGAACGGCGTAACTAGCGCGTAGTTGGTGCAATTGAGCCGCCAGTTGTTTCTTGTGGCGCCATTTTAATTGTTTCCGCTTGAGATAAGTGTGCGCGACGTTCCGACGCCAATTCATGCCGCTGGTAGAAGAAGCTTTCTTGGAAGACGTGGACGACGCGGCACAGCGATAGTCCAATTGCTTATACCAAATGCGCTCACGCTCCGTGAGGAAATTCATCTTGAGCCGCTCGTTCTGGCGCGAAAACTGCATCAGGACATTCACCTGCTCAGTAGCCGCAGCGGCTCGATCAGCTGCAACGTTGTCGTCTGTATGAGCCATCTCAATGCCGCTGTCGCTCGTAGCAGCTGGATCAATGTATTGGTACATGGTTGTTAGTAGCATCATATTTCCATGTAGTTTATATAAACGATAATTCGATACTTGTAGGATGGAACTTTGATCACCTTATCTGCAGAATCAGTAAGCGGATTTCGTCTGCATGCTTCGTTCTGTCGTTAGAAGATAATCAACGATCCTGGAGGAGGGTCCTATCAACTGTAAAAAGTGAGACATCCTCAAAGCGAGGCTAAATCTTCGCTTACTGGAGGCTTCGCTCGTGGGGGAGGGAAAAACGAGACCTCTGTTCTTCGCTAGAGGACGCAGAGAGAAGGCCGCTATTCGCTAGAGTTCCGTGGAATTGGTTACTCACGGTACTCCCTTTTGATGATAAAGACTGATTCTTTACACGGGCCTCAATCTTCAAAACAGAACCTTTCTCATCCTATATTATTCAACCAATACAGGGGTTGTAACAGGTAAAATTTGGGAATAAAGATAAAGAACGCTGTGCGAATTTTCTCTATTACATCGTAGACGTCGCTTTAAAGGCGCAGATGCTAAAAAAAATGTGCCCCTAAATGTTTGATATTGATCATAGCATTACCAAAGTCTATATGACAAGTCGTCGAATAAGTAGCACAATCACCGTTTCCACTAAGGAGCGATAAGCAGAATATTCTTTTGCCTTTTTTCAAGGGTCAATTAGCGATGGGTGCGGAAAATGGGCGCGGGATAAAAATTTTGTGGGTGAGGGCTCAATGGAGAGCATCGCTCTATCAGCACCGATCACACAACTGGACATGACAGATAGAGAACTCTCATGTAGAGACCTTTACAAAATGCTGACTTGGGATATCACCTATTGGAGGGAAATGCAGTCGTATAGACAAGTTTAACCTTTCTAACAGTTGTCAAGCAAGGATCAGTGGGTATAGGTCGCGACACCACCGATGCGCACAAACCACGATAAAGCCACGTTATGGTTAAGGAATCCACACATTAAGCTAAAGAAATAATCTTGCAGGAAGCAAACTATCCTTTCCCGTGGTCTAACCTAACAAAAAATCATGAAGAATTACAGACAGGACTAGAACAATTCGTTGCGACATCGGGCCAAACGCTAGGCACTTGAAGTAACTGGATTAGCAAAGTCATCCACCTCCTCGGGACGATGTCAAAACGAGAAGCGCAGAGACCCTGAAAAATACCGAAAAGAATGGAAAAGTGCGGCCCCCTAAAATCAAATTTGTATTGAATTTTGCCCTTGCTTGTGCCTTACGAGCATTGGCTAAAATCAATATATTACGCAATCATAATAAGGTGAACTTTGTATGAAATAAAGTACCTCTATACATCTATACAATTAAAAACGTAGCGCCCCTCCAGTGCCCAAGGTGCCCCTCTGAGCCAATCAATTGCTATAACAGCCCTCGCTGGCCAATGAGAGCGCAGGAAAGTAATTACAGACCCTCTTTCTCACTGGGGAGGGGTGTCACTCCTAACAGCACCCGCGGTCCAAAACGACCATTCGCTTTCAATAGAAACATACAATGCTGATTAAGTCCCACCAACACTCCTTTCTCTTTGTTCTCTTCTTCTTGGACTCTTATAGTGTTGTTTGTTTAAGTGGACGTCAATGTCATCATACAGGAATTCGGTTTGAGTACACACACAGCCACCGTGAAACCACGGGGACCTCTATACTAGTATTTTATAAGATTCTAAAACAAGGAAAATACATCAATTCAAATGTGAAAAAAAAATCGACCCTGTGTTGACCGTGGCTACTCTTTGTTAAAGTAAATAAAATAAACTCCAGCAAGGTCAACATCTGTGAGCAGCGAGATGACTTTGGTCCTCGCGTTTGTGATGGCCTAAATGTCGCGTTCTCGACCATTCAGCACGCTGATTTCCACTGTTAGAGCATGTTCCTTCCACTAGCAAGGCACAGGCTCTAACCGAAGTGCCCGATGCTGTACGAGGCAATTACCGGCTTCGCATGTACCTCCTGTGGCCAGCAAGTCGTCGACCAACAAGATATGATCACCTTCGTTGACGGCGTAAGTCTGATTACTTACGTGAACGCCACCCTTGCTGTTCTCGCCCTTATACTCTTTAAAGTACTCAATGCTATTACCCACGTTCGGCATCTTGTCGGGCTTGCGTAGCATAAAGATGCGCTTTTGGCAAAACACAGCTAGATATGGCGCAAATAGAAAGCCTTTTCGCGTCAAAGCAGCCAGTGGCGTTTGCCTTGTTCTTTTTTTTCAGTTGCCCTCGCTGCTCGTGGCGTCGCATTAGCCAACGGCGTTGTCAAGGTACCAGCATCAACTTCCTCGTCTTCGTCGTCACTTGGCACGTGTTTCAGCGCCAAACTTGTAGTTGGAGAGCGGTGGATATGGACGATGATGTGAGGATACTGGAAGCCAGTGACGTGGGAATCTCGAGCTTCAAGACCCTTGTCCGTAGACCGTGGCAACGCCCGTTCAGACCCAACATCGCCTTGTGTAGACAAGAAAGCTTTATTTATCCCGGGATGATGCCGTCACCGCCACGGGAGACGACGAATTGAACGCGTTGGAAACTATCTTAACTTCATTCTCGTCCCCTATTGAGGCATCAAAGAGCGAAGAGGATCAAATTGTACTCGGTTCGTGGCTACTGGCGAGAATGTTTGGTAGCGATCGACCAGGCGTCGATATGTCTGAATCGTCTTCATCACTTTGCCCTTAGATCTCTTCCAGCCGCTCTTGTATCCGCTTTGTAGCTGTCTCGGTACTTTCAAAAAGTAAGAGCGACGACGTTGGCGTTGACTTTGCGTCTATTGCAGCCGAAGCATTGGTTTTCTCTGTCCGTCGTCCTGTCAATCTCTCGAGTCCTTCCAAAGACTCGCGTTTGCTCCGTTTCCCCTTCTTTCCACCACTTTTTTCCTCCACCATGTTCCGCACGACTCCACTCTCTCGCTTCTTCTTCTTCTTTTTCTTCTCTCGTTTTTCTCGCTTCTCCCGCTTTTCCCGTTTCCTCCCACTGCTTCCACTCGCAGCAGACGCTTCCGACATGCCTTTGTCGTGATTCTTAGCTCCAAAAGGAGCTTGTCCTTCACTCGACCGACTACCTCCAACGTTCCCAACGTTCTTCATCGTCCCCATCTCGTCACTTTCCCCTTTTTCGCCACTTTTTTTTCGCGACCAGTTTCGACTCTTCCGCATGTTTTGGACATAATAGCTTGGACGAGATCAGTCGCACACATTTCGACGGTAAACACAGCTCATGTTACGCAACGGGACAGCGCATACATAGCACAGCTTCCTGCTGTGCTCCTGATTGATTGCAGCCTGCAGACGTGTGGAGTAGACCGATAAAGTGCCGCTCGTGGTTGACTCATCAAATCGACGACTGCCAACTGTTAAAGTATATTTGAAGTATCAAGCCTACCTAAGTATCAGGATTACTTGTTTAGTATTTTCAAAATGCATGTACCGGTACCTCGTTTTGTGAGTTCTTCGTTATTCCCTGTACAGGTAGTAGCAGTGATAACGTAACGGAACGGATTATTGCCGAGTTTCGACCCTTAAGTAAATATTCTATATCTCAGCTGTTTTAGATCCAGAATATCTCGGGAGTATATAGAATCAAAGAAGAAATCAAGGTCTATTTTGGGATCTATTGCTAGCTTTTAGTGCTCTAAAATTGACTAAGCTGAACCCCCTGAAAAAGAGGGAATTTATAAGATAAAAAAACGAGTTACCCAGATTATTGCCGAAACTGCAATACTTCAAGTTTGTATATATTTATTTAATTGACTAAATGAACATATACATAATTAAAGTGTTATACGCTCGACTGCGCGTTACCCATATAAAATCCTGCTGGCGTATGCAATGCCACGTCTGAAGTAGCAATCAAGTTAAGATAACGAAGAACATCTATCTGTTCGATTGTTGCGTCACCAACAACACATTATCGTCCTGAAAATTCAATTTTTTTAATTCATCACACAAATTAGCTGCCTGTCAAAACCTTCACCTTGGCGTCGCCAATATACATTATTACTGCCTTGATGAGGTCGTCGTCGCTGTAAAGCTTGCGCAGCGTGGCAATCGCAGCTCGCAAGCGTGATCAATAAATCGGCAATAAACCGTGTAATTCGTCTCCTTAGCCAATCAGAGCGCTTGAAATACATAATAAAGCAAGTTGATTGGCTAAGAGACGTTCTCGGCAATAATCTACGTAACCGGCAATAATCCGTTCCGCTACGTTAACATGATATTCTAAATATTTCGATCCTTTTCGCCGGAAAACAAATCACCTTTGACGGGTGGCCGAACTTTTCCGATGGCCGCACTTTTCCGTTCTTTGCGGTAGTACAAACCTTACCCAAACAGCTGATAGATAATGCGAAGACCCGGGACCAAATGTTTGCAGCTATCGAAGAAGACCTTCAATGACGAGACCTTTTTCGGAAAGGACGTCGACTACAGAGAACGGCACAGGCTGTCCGCTGGATCTTCAGACGTGTATCCATCTGGGACAAGGCTAAGTCAGTTACACCGAACCTGCCCCAACCTGGACATCATTTTGGAGACACAATAGCCACCAGATTCACACACGCTGACTGCTAAGGATCGGCCATACCGGACCGGCTCGTTGCAACTTGGAAACCGATCTGGGGAGGCAGACAGCACCGTACACCCAGCTCAGATGTCAGATACCTTACGAAAGTTTTTCCAGATACCGACGGGTGACTAACGCCGACAATGTTCTGATGATGTCTCCAATAGAGGAAGATGATGTTCTCTCTGTGATCCGAGGAATGGAGCGGGAAAATTGGCAGGTCCGGACAGCCTGAACAATGACTTCTATAACGACGTAAAATATGACACCGTGGATCGTAGAGTCGCAAATAACATCCTTGCAAGGAAAAAAACCCTTGAGGCAACGGTAATGCCGCTGCGAAAAAAGCGTGAGCACTAAAATACCGGTCAATCTCCCCTATTGCAAACAAGTTACAATGCATTTACAAAAATCTGGCCCGACGGCTGCAGTGATTCCTAGGCCGCCTAATAGGCGACGCACAGCAAGGATTTATATATCGTCGACAAATGGAACGAGACGTGGTCATGATGATAGGGATTTTAAGAGTCACAGACTGTATGTGAGGTTCAGGTACCGGAGGACTCGACTGGCATTTATTTCTTGACTTTGCCAAAGCATACGATACCGTGGATCGCACTTACTTCTTTCAACGTTTTGAGGTCATACGGTTTTACCGATGAATGCATTACCATTCTTGAAGCCTTACATGCAGGAGTGACAGTGCGTTTTTTATCAACAGATACTTATCTTCCCCTCTTCCTATCAAGTATGGCATCAGCCAAGGCTGTCCACTCGCTCCTCTTCTCTTTACTCTGGTGATAGAACCCCAACCAAGTGCTATACGGGCGGACCCAAGACTAACAGGTGTACGATTTGGTTTTCAGGGTACAGGTGCGCGCCATCAAATATCATCATTCGTTGACTACAAAACCATATTTCTGAATAAGGCTGATGAAATGGCCATGTGTTGGATTTAAACTCTTTGAGGAGCCCTTAGTAATGACAGGACAATGAATTATTGTCATCATTATACCCGGACGTAGAGCTCTGTGCAGGCGCCAATACACTCGTCTGCCTGATGTTTCGTCAAATGTACATTTTCGATCGAACGTGGAAGCTCAAGCGTGACAGTTCGTCAACGTTTTGGGACTCTGTCCAGATTACACGTTCAACCAAGAAACTAACATCCTGTATCTCAAAAAAGGTCCACCATACAAAATGGAAAGGTATACCAGTTGTACAACCAGGAGCTACCGTACGCTATCTGGGGTTTGAGATCGGCATGGTGATTTAGCGGCAAAAAATTGGGCATTCAGATAACGAATCACCAAAAGACGACTTCTTACGACAACAACTAGTAGCGCATCGATCACAGAGCAGGGACTGGTCTTTAGCACGATTCCAATGCCGGCAATCATCTTCACCTCTAAAAGTTTGTTGCCACCACCAGACATACCCGATCAACTGAGTGAGATTACAGAAGCAGTGGCGTCGACTATCAATGATTGAGCTCTCCAGTTAAATGATCTCACCAAACTTAATATATTTACACAAAGGAGCTAGGGGTCTGGGACTTATGTCAATCCTAACAGCGATTCACACCCAGTTTATCAGGGATTCGACTTCATGACTGCTGAGTACAGCGGGTCGATCATCAACTTAGTCGATTCCCTAACCGACACTAAATACACAGCCGTATATCCACCCCGTTCTTCCTTAAAACAGTTACGATGGGCAAAGCCCATGGCAAGGTGGATGGCTGGACGATCTTAGTAGCCAACAGTCAGTTGATGGACTTGGTCAATTTCTTCTTCTGGTACTGGGGAGCGACTCGTCGACACCGCTGGGCCACTGGCTTTGCGTCCCCGACATCAATATCACATATGGACCCATGGTCAGCCGGGAGTAATGAATTACCCTGGCCAATCAACAGATGTTTTTTTTCATTTAATGTCATTTAATCTGCTGATCTCCTCTGGAGTACTCACATTTGGGTCACCCACTTGCAAATCCTCCATGGTGATCCAGGGCGTCACCTTGGAAAGTTACCATCTGGTCCTCCATACCTTCGACATATAAGTCGCCCCTTCATGAATGCCGACTTGGTCGGCTTCAGCATCACCTCCACCCAATCCATTCTCCTCCGCAATAGGGGTCTCCATTGAGTCAACGGTATCATCCTCTCCACAGTTTTGACGATCTCATTCAGTGGAGGTTTCATCTGTCCTTCCAAGAGCTGATTCGCTTTCACATCCAGGCCAGCCTCGGCTATTTCTGAACCACCTTCGCACAGCTGACCTTCATCGGAAGCCACTGTGTAACATGTTACAAGATTACACTGTAAATTGCAAGTAAGGAAGCGTGTAATTAAGAACAGGAACAAATGTGCTCATCAATAATTAAACTAACGTCAGACTATATAATCAGCGTAAAAAGTCCCTAATTATATATCTGAGTATATAATTCGGACACATGGCTACAAGATGGTAAGTTTAAGAGTGAGATATATTGATTGGTTCAGAGTTAAGAAGTATAATTACTGACTTCTAGATATCAAAGGCCACGCGTAATCGTCATTTTAGTGCTCCAAATAAGGGCGTGTTGCCATTGATATCTAAATCCAAGACATAACCCAAATAGAAGGCATGTCACTTTTTGAACCACAACTCAGTTATGTGCGACACACCTAACTAAAATACCAAAAAGCGTAAAGCTGCTCAGCCACATAAACCGCAACACGTAAAAAACGTGAGTATTGATACAGAAGGTGTCACATTTGATATGAGGCTGCTTGACCTCCTTCATGTGTCGAAACGAACAAGCTTGGATCGATCACTTGTACTAAAAACGTTTTATGCAATCTGCTTGACAAGGTCTGGTGCTTTTTATTACCAGCAGTTGAACAGACCCAATCCAAACACTATTGTTCATGCAGGCTTTCATACCAGTGTCATCATGCTTACCAGTATCATTTTTTGGCGCCAGGTGCAGTGCTATCTAAGTTGTGCTTTGTCCTTTCCTTTTGCGGACTGAATCATACTCTCATTGCAGATACACGCGACTTCAAGTTCGATCTTGTTCTTTCGCTAATTCTATGCATCAAAGATTACGTTTGTCTCGTTAATCTCGTGTGTTGTTCCGTAGCTGTCGAGATTTTTTTTTTGCTTTCGCCGTCTGACGCTGCTTTGGCGGCGTCACTGCTAGTGCTGGACACCTTAGCATTGGATGCTAAGGCGAAAGTTTCATTTGTCCCTCTAGCAGCGCTCTTAAGAGCACAGCCGCATGTAACGACCATGATACGTCCTGGTCGTAAAGTATTGTTTTGTAAACAATTGATTGTTTTGATCAACAAGCGCCACCAATCGATTTGATAATGTTAAAATTTAATATTGGCCATCGTTTTAAGTGTGGGGGGTGATGTAAAGGGGTACCATTACAAAGGTGATCTTTAAGTATAAATATCACAGTTCATTTTCAGAACAGCTTCTAAATCAAAAATGATAAAAAGAATAGCTACTAGATAAAATTTTACATCAAAAAAATTTCTAGCATCAACATAAGGATTAAATTCACATTCATAAGCTGTTAACTTTTCTAAATCACATTTCATTTTCAGACCTATTGTCTGAAATATGGATTATTACTTATTATAATCCAGAAGGAGATCCGGTTCGGATGTAAATACCGAATCCAAGAGGGGACCTACTAGTAAGAGTACGATTAGATCAGTTTTATATTACATGTTTGTATGATTAGTTTAGATATACTGACTTCTAGATATCGAGAACCCCATCTATCAATGGCAACACGCCCTTATTTGATGCATGTTTTTGTTTGGTTAAAACACCGTTAAATTATATTTCTGTTCACTCGAAATTGTGACTGAGTCGCGGCAAGTATGCCACCCCCTAGAATTGCATCTACCAGCACCAAACCTACCAGTCTAAGAATCATGTTATTTTAACATTCTCCCGATAATATATGATCTGCATTTTTTCTATCTTTTCCCTCTTTCTGGCTACCAACAATTTCTTGTCATGCACACTCTCATCCACAAGCACTAGGCCGGATCGTACAGAAGAAATCTATAATAATATGGCTCTTTTAAGTGGGAGGCAACAATTAAGTGGCAGTCCTGGGCATTACTGTGGCTACTTTACCAAACTCGTGGGCGACGATAGTCTCATTCCTTCCCCGATGATGAATCGACCATGGGCTTCGGTTGATCTCGCCGATGGACTGGAACGAGAACCTGGGCTGGTAACGCTGTACATTGCTCGTATGTTAAAACACGAGCTATGGCCGTATACGCGTTGCTTTTGCTGATCGCACGATCGTACAAGTTAACGCTGTCCATCATCGACCGACGTATGGTCTGAAGCATCGCTGGACGAATCGTTGGACTTGAATCCACACTATATTTTTTGGTTGAGGTGAAGAAACTATTGCACGAAAAACATTGGAATATAACGCTTAGCAAAACCGTGACCACAATGATTACAATTGCAGTTATTGTACGAACTTGAGGGTTGAAAATGAACGGAGCAGCAAGCGAGCCCGCTACAAATTGATTTATAGATTCCGAAGCGTTCACGTACAAAATATCGACTGGTTGGTCCCGTATCATGCCCTCTTTATATAGCATGGATAGTGAGCCTGGAATCGCAGCAAGTAAGTAGAATACACTACAGAAATACTTAAACCAAAATTGGTACAGAAATTTTGGCAAAAAGGAAATTGATCTGCTCCAGCCGATCTCGCGATCCTCAAAGTCTTTGCTCTGAATGGATGAAAGCAAAGATGCTGTTGAAGCAGCATCTAAAAGGGGGCGCGAAGATGTTGCTAAGGCAACATCTAACACGAATACGAAATCCGAATGGCTGCAAGTTGCAACTGCAACTTGCGAAGCATTTGATAAGTCTACTTCTGTTACCACAGTGGAAACACAGTCAGCTTCAGTTGACACTGAATCTGCGTACGAAGGGTATGTGTTTGCGGCAATGACTGCAGACAACGAAGGCAGTACACATACTGCTAATAACGCAGTAGATGACTTCATATTATAGCTGTAATACGCTACGTGAAAGACGCTCTTGCCCCCTAGTTTGTAAGCAGACGCAAAACGCAGATAAGAACGCAAGGAAGAACCGAAGTCTATTTAAGAAATGCAAATTAGGTATATTATCTACAACTTTGCCTACACATGCAGTAATCAGCTTCCCTACTAGAAATTGGTCCCTAAATTCATTGGACCATTCAAGGTCCAAAGTGTAAAAGGGAATGCCTATACACTAGACATTCCCGCTGCGATGCGTCTCCGCCCTACATTCTATGCAGGGTGACTCAAACCTTACCTTTCGTCTCCGACTTATAACGAGACACATCCCCACGGCGTATGCGGCTTCTTCAAGTCTCTCAAAATAGTGCTTCAAGCCGATAGCGGGAAGTCTGGAGGTTCTCAATCCCTGACTTATGGCGATCGGGCTCAACCACCCGAAGATTATTCTTTTGCTCTAGGGCAGCAACAGTTCGTGTATCTCATCGCAAAGGGAACGATATGTAATACATATCGCCGCTCAATCCAGATTGAGCCTTCTTGAGAGTGCGGAGCAAGAAAACATGCTCCGCAACAACGACGGCGAGGGCACCATCAGCCCCCACCGCCCTTGCGGATTGGTAATCAGGGGAATAAGCGTTGTATTCTCGAGCGCATACTTTCGAAGCACTCGATTCCTTGTAAGGAAGGGCAACGTACCGAGTACTAGGTACGCTGGGTTACTCCGAAGAGTTTGACTCTTGGGAGCCAATCAAGGTTGAAAAGGATGACGCTCCAGATCTCCAAAAGGAGTTTGAGAAGGATACTTCTCCTCAAACTCGTAATGCGAAAAAAAGAGCATCAAAACTACGTGCTTATGCATTTAAGGCATCTATAAAGCTCCTTAACCTCGGAGGGTACTGAGTAACCATAGTACCCTCGCAATCCCTCCTTGCATGCACTGGATAGTTGCGCACTGAAGAGCGCCACTGCCGCGATTGATAATAGATTACGTAGTCACGATCATCGTGATGGCACTGCGTCAAGTCACAGCTAATTGCAAAATCGCTGGCGTCACAAACGACGTGAAACGGTCGCTCGTTATCGGCTATAGCAGGCGCCTCCGTGAAGCTTTTGCTTTACTGCATCAAATGCTTCATGGCATTGGGACACCCAATGCCACTCGACATCTTTCTTCAACAAGTGAGAAAGAGGTCTAATAATTGCACGAGTATTTGTGCTAATATATCGCCAACCCAAGAAATTTTCGAAGTTCCTTGACATTGTTAGGCGTAGGACACCCAACAATCACCCTGATCTCTGCTTAGGGTGCTTCTTGCCGTGAGAGGTATATCCTTCTCACACATTAGGATCTTATAACATAACATCCATCCATCAGATCGAGAGCATTGAAGACAGTGCTCCCGCTCATGCCAGCAATGATGAAATCATTCCGCGGTATCGGCGTTTGAGCCGGTACCGTAGATGCGTTCAGCTTATTAATAACTTGAACGATTCTCCACCCTCCTGTGGACTTCTTTACACAAAAGGTGGGACTGGAGTGCAGTGAGGTAGGTCACCCTCATGTCCCGCCTAACGGCGAATTTCAAATAACTCACCTGGTCGCGCGGTAATGACCATTGTCGCGTGACACAGTACTTCGTGTCTGAAACGAGGACAATCTCATGTCAACTTCCTAGGTCCTTAAAGAGCTCGCATGGAACTTATTCTGGGAATACGTCAGCGTATTCCGAAAGTACATCGTAGTACGGGGAACTCGCTTCGAGCGACTTCTAGCTCTGTGCTTGAAAGCGCTGAACTTTGATTTCTTCATTGGAAACGCACTCGTTCCCAATGTAGCAAACGATAGGTCCATAGGATCTGGACCTCCACCTACGCTTTGTCGTGGGACGAAGTTTGAACTACGTCTATTATTGTTATTATTAGCATGTTGCACCTGTGGCATGTAAAAGTCGAAAGACTGCTGAGACCTTCGACTGAATCGAAGCATGCGATGTTGCCGATCACAGACTGAATTCTTCTCGGATGCTGCATCCTTCAGAATCTTTGGAGGATGCTGGCAAAGACTCTGCTTTACGGGACCATCGCTCAGTCCCTTCATTACAGCAGTGACTAGCATTTCGGGAGGCACTGGTTCGTATACAATATTTGAGAGCAAATTTGTATCTTCTGAGAGTAAACTTAAAGATTAAGCCTACCCTGACGCATATCCGAGAACTCATGTTTGTAGCTAAGCTTCATATCTGGACTAACAGCCCATAACTTTGTATAGTCTACCCATGCGGTAATTCTGAGGCCAGTTAAGAAGGCGAACTTTATAATGGCGGCTTCGAAATTGAGCTTTAGCTCCATTTTAAACTCCTGATAAGTCAGAAACGCAGATCCATCAGTGGCTCTGCGACTCATCGCCCATGCCCTGACGCGCCCGCCCAGGCATAATGCAGCTAAATAAGATTGGGACGTTGGTCAACAATCTTCTGCGCAGAGATGGCATCTTCCACCTCTGCGAACCAGCTCGAAAGGGTTTGCCCCAAAGGGAGGTATCCGCGCTTTTACGACTTCAACGCTTGCTGGAGGCAGTGTAGGTGACGACCACGATATTAATGGCGCAAATCACACATGTGGGTCGATGAAATGTGGTTTAAAACGACCTCTCATCTTAAGGGCTTCCTTTGTGAACTTACCTCGGAGATAGTAATAATATTAGATCCCATGACCCGCATCATCTCTACAACAACCTCCACGCTACGTTGTTGAAAGTGAGGGAAAGTCTCCCTCACTAGGTCTTGCGCTTGGTGACGCTCCGTTGACGACATGTCGACCGAGCGGCTCTAAAACCCGCGCTCCGCTAAGTGTGGTCGTTAAGACGGACCACAAAGTTCTACCAGGTGTAACGAGCTAGCTGTTACAGGCTTACACTGTGAATTGTAAGCGAAGAAGCGTGTAATTTAAAAGTAGGAACAAATATCCATCTTAGAGCTTAAATAGCCCCTTATTATATATCTGAATATATAATTCAACCACGAGGCTGCAAGACAATAAGTTTAAGAGTGAGATATATTGATTCGTTCAGAGTTAAAAACTATAATTATATCTAAACTAATCATACAAACATGTAATATAAGACTGATTTAATAGTACTGTTATTATTAGATCCCCTCTTGGATTCGGTATTTACATCAGAATTCCCTGTAGATTACAATCACTTATAATCCAACTTTCACATTTCAGACAATAAGTCTGAAAATGAACTGTGCTATTTAAACTAAATATCACTAATGTAATGGTACCCCATTACACACTGGATCTACCGCCTCGTCCTGGCTCACCTCCTCGCTAGTCTCTCTTTCATTCGTAGGCGGTATGGGCAGGAACAGTTCAGCTACTGGTGCACTTATCCGTTCAGCAGCTCGCGCTGACCGGTCATGACTGGCTTCGAGCCAAAAATTTCGAAGCAGCTGCCAAAAATTCGCTTTCGGAACCTGATGATTTTCGCGATCAGATAGCTGGCCTCGAAGCTCAAGTCACAAGCTTAGCGCAGGAACTATACCGCATTCGTATGCTGTGGACGTCGCTGAACCTCTTCGGTCAGCTAGCCACGAGTTACTCCTCCGCTCCACACTTCAACGTAGGTGTCCAACCAGTCTCCGTCTTGCTATTCTGCTACTTACTGATCGCACCGCCCGTTTTTGTTTGCAGACCGGCAACTGACGCAACTGAAAGTTCTGTCTGCCGAGGCGTCCCGAAAAAATCAAGAACTGTCATATCCCTGTGGCAGATACCGTTAAGTCCTCCGTGAGTTGACCGAAACACAAACCCACCGGGATCAGCTGCGAACGTCTCACTCTTAGGCCCTCTATCACATTTATTCACTCTAACAGCAACTCTAGGAGACATCCTCCGGGCAGCAGAGATTGCGGTTCAAACTTAGGTAAGTTCGATCGTTGCTTGATGAAGCTTGCAACGACCTGACCCGGGCCGACCATGCCCTTGTTGCCTTGCGGACGTAGGAGAGCCGTTCCAGATTCCTTACCTAAGAACTACAAGATCAACTCGAAGAAGCCCGGGTCCGGACTGCTTCAGCAATGCAGGTCCCTCTCCGCGTGCGGGAGACGGTCTTGGACATCTTAGGTATGATGGAAAAAATTTCTTTCTTCCTCAGCTCTCGTCTGGCGCTCCCAAGCATTCGACCAATCAACCTTGTTCTGTCATTCTACATTGGCCTCGTCCAGCAGCTGGACCCTCGCCGTCTGGTGACTCTTCCAACATTGACGCTACTCCATCCAGGGCCAGGGTGAGGAACGCCCCAAACCGCAGCAATCCCCAAAACCGTTCTTTCGACAAGCGACAAAGAAACCGCTCAAACGTCCAGCCGGCCCCAACCTACTATCAAACAGAGGAAACAAAAAAACGATCCCCTATGCCCGTTTACCAACCCTTACATGATTCCGGGATAGCCAGGTCATATAACGACCCTTCGAAGAAGGCTGCCGAGGCCAGAAGAGGGAAATAAAATAGAAGAGAAAATTGAAGAGGAGATTCCCGACCAATGGTTTCCCCTTGAACCCGTGGACCGCAAAAAACATCAACCAGGATTGGAAGTTCGGATCCCCGACCAGGTCTTTCACCGGGTCGATCAGGACAGTCAACAGCCGGACCCAGGGACCGAAAGCTTGGCTCCAATCCGGGTCACCTCTTCTCGCGCTCCCGACCTTGCGGCAACCTCACGGTAGCCTCGTAGGTTAAGTTGACCTGTCGGGAATCCAGCCTTGGCCGGACGAGCAGTTGGCGAATATAAGCCTTGCATATGTCACTAGCGCGAGCCTTTCCCAATCTCTATCTAGACCCGCCTTCGGGATATTCCTGCCTTCACTTAAGGTACCTCCCAAGTCGGATTGGCGCCCCGACCTGGTACGGGCAGGTGCAATCGAAGGGTTAATGGAGTTAAAACCTTGGGAATCATTAGCCACCGATATGCCAGATGTGGGGCTCCCATCCAGGCAGTGGTTCATTGATTTTCAGGATAAAATATCGGGACTTCGTCATGACTCATGCACAAGCTATTTGGGAGTCTACCCACTTATTATATATATCATTCAGTGACCGACGCCATGACCCCTCCGAAGATCTACCACGACAGTCGGAAACATCGACGTAATCGGGCAACGGAGGCGTGGGTTCGTCTGTGCGCACCTATCCTGGATGGAATCAAGAGTGATCAGTGTGATTTGGACCTATTCCTCTCCCCTTTTAACCTTCATATAGCGAACCGGGAGGTCGAGAAAAAGGGGGAACCCGAAGAGGATGGCACATGGTTCCTGGCCTAGGTGATGCGGACCAAACAACTTCCCTCATCAAATCTCTGGAAGACATCGACCAGCAGGCCCTGGGCGGAATCGACACCATAACCATCCATCTAACCACCCTGGCTTCTATTGACTTGGACCGCAACAAATACCGCCAACATCAGCGAGTATTGACCTGGTTCATAGCCCGATCTAGTCCGTTTAATATTTCCTTTCACCACTCCATCTTCTTCATTCCAGATTTTCACTTACAATCCAATATATCATCTGTATTCCTTTTATTTCCTTCTCCAATTCATCATCCGAACCTCCTGATCACTTCAGTCCCCGTCCAACCCCGACTTGGTCAAAAACCCTGGCTGGTCAGCATCAGAAGGCAAGTGTTTTTTTCCATTCTTCGAGATTACTGACCAAATTAAGACCCTGTCTGCATGAGGGGTCTCCTGCTACCCTGGTGAAACTGATAGTTCTCTCGAGGCTGGGTGCCTGTTACATATGTTTGGTCATCGAACATTTCTTCCTCTGAATGATCGGATCCGGACATTCGGGCTTCGCGATTGGCCGGTCCGATTATCTCTGGTAGCTTGTTAATCTCAGCCAGCTCCACTGACATAGCTGGAATAACTTCAACCTGGCTAAGGTAGCCAGATAATCTGCACTCATATTCCATTCTCTTTTAACGTGCAGCATCTCGTGTTCCCGCCATTTCCTCAACGCTGACATGGCACGATCATTTGACAGTCTCAGCCTGGGAGCCTTGCAATCAATCTCCCTAGTGACTTGCCGGATCAAAAATGGAATCACCTCAAATGATAAATCGCCCCTGTGTGTGACCGACCAACATATCAAAACTAACAAAAGTCATCGGTATTCGGCCTCAATTACGGTTATGCTGGTTGTGAAATCATAGGCGGCGGCCACAACTTCCCACTCGGGCAGCTTCCATATGATGGAACTATAAGCACACACTCCCTTCTTGTCACTGGCTGAAAGATCGAAAATCAACACCATTAACTCTTCTGCCTGGCCTATGGGTCTGGGCGTCCTCATCGTCCCTGTCCTTCAGCGACCCCTTTCGGTTCGTGTAATAACGAACCTGAAAAGAAGGTCGATAAAGTACAGAAGCTTATCGTCTGTACTGTGGTAAAGCGATCTGAAAAATGTTGAGAATAAGGTGGACCACACATGACCGTTGATTGGTGACGATGGAACACCCATCAAGATGAGACAGTTGATGGGTGGGACAGGCTGATCGCGTATACGACGAAAAGGTAGTGGACAACGGGCTTTCGTAATGTGAAGGGATAAGCCAAGTACCGTTACTACGCCCGGTCCCGGATACTAGTGGAACGGCGAAGATCACGATCGCGATCGGGATAACGCGTATTAAGTGGAGTTCACGTGGACGTATATGACGAGATCGGCTGAGACAAATTGGAGATACATCAGCAATGGCGAAACGACATATCAGAAACAGTCATCGGGTCGAGTTCTGAACAGTGCAGATGTTGAAGTTGGATGTGATACGAAGTTCCGGCCCGATCGGACGAGCCACCTAATTCTGCCCCAGAATGCGAAGATCAGGTGTAGAATAGAACGGGGTATGTGGGCGAGCCGTGCAAATAATACCAAGTCAAGGCAAGCGATGAGAACCGATGGATCTGTCCAGGAATGATGTAAGAAGGCCCGATCATGCCTGATCTGCTGACTCGGTACGATCTGGGTACCCCGACAGGGGATGAAGGTCGAGAATATGGTCGAGTGAGCAAGCAAAGTCGTTGTGATGGTAACCCGGAGGTGTTTCGAAGTGATCTGGGGCTGATCGCCCTGATCACTGCCCGATCACTCGGCCGATCGCTGTGCTGATCATGATCGGGGCTGATCGGCCCCAAACCGGCGTCCAGATGTGAAGGTAGATGGAGTTTTCAGTTAAGCCGGGTTGGATATGAAGTGAACAGTGTCCGAAGGGCAGATCTCGAGTGTTTTTTTTTCAGGCTGTTTATCGAGAGATCGGGATGGTTGAAGATCGCCATAGAGTTTGACCGTGATCAGGGCAGAAGTGGTACGGATCAGTTTGAAGGTGCAGCAAAGATGGGTAAGGTGGTACTATGCAACCGTGCGACGAAGTGAACAGGGTCGAAGTATAAATCAGGCACATGAGTTGGTGTATGGTACACTAGGTATAGGACATTGCATATATAATAACAGGTTTTGATTTTCCCCCTAAGCAAAGAGTCGCTCCGCCACGTGTCGCGGTCATTGGGAGCACAGGGTTAACTAGTCCCCTCTTGCTCAACTTAATTCCCGGTTAAGACGCGCTTAGACGCATTTTGGCTTACCGGAAGGCCCCCGACGGGTTTGTTTAGGTGATCAAGCCTCACCCCCCACGCGCACGTGTTTGGAACACGTTATTAATATTGGAAAAGGTTTTGTGGAGATAACGTTTGTGGATTACTGTGGAAGATCGTGGTTTGATCGCGTTTTCTTGGTTTCTTGTTATCTCTCTCTCATTGGCTGGCCTGATCGGACGAACTTTCCCGATCAGTGCCTAGATACTGATTAAGTATCGACCCCAACCCGTTCTCCGGTGAAGATTTCCACCCGAGGACACCCCTGTCTCGAGAAGGTCGTCCCCTCCGACCTGATCAAGATCATCGTTTTCGTCACTGAGTCCACCTGAGTGAGTGTAACCACCCTCGATCAACGGGTACACAAGCTGAGATGAAGTTGAATATGGATCCTATCGCACATGACGACTGGTCAGATGACCGGGAAGATCAGGCCAGTCACCATAATGGTGATTTATCCGATTTTGATGGCGATCAGGATCAACGGAGTACCCCCTCCGATAGTTGGTCGTCCGG
This sequence comes from Sclerospora graminicola, assembly GCA_001887855.2. Classification (NCBI taxonomy): domain Eukaryota; phylum Oomycota; class Peronosporomycetes; order Peronosporales; family Peronosporaceae; genus Sclerospora; species Sclerospora graminicola. The sequence continues at coordinate 15,530 of MIQA02013270.1, read as the reverse complement.
GCCAGTGGGTATCCAGATTCCACGCAAGACTTCCGTCATGGATTTGGAAATCGGCTCCACCACAGTACGTCTAACGAAGTTGCGTTCACGGATGTCTTCACAGTCATCCAATACGTTGATGTCTAACAACGTAAGCTGGAAGTCGCCTTTCGATGACCGCCACTGTCGGGCACCATAGCCCACGCTGGGGTCCAAAAATTCACTTTGTACGGGGCATTCGGTTCCGTAAGATAAGACTACCCAGAAGTGGCATAAGCCACTTATGTCCGATGTTTTTTAGCAGGCGGAGCGCCGCCTGCTCTCTCCAAGTCAACCTCTCGACCAAGCGAAGGTTGAGGACCAGGTGGAGCTTTCCGCCCTTTCAACCACCTATGGTAGGAGTAATCGCTGTGGTAATCGACAGCGTTAGACTCCATATCGGCATCGGTTTTAGGCGACAAATTTCTAGCGATTTTACACTCACCAGGCGTCTTGCGGAGGTCAGCGACTTCCTCGGAGTCGGAGCTGTCTCCGAACATCGACGATGCCTTCTTTGCCACCCGCCATTCGGCAGCGGTTAACGTGTTAAATGTTGCGCTAGCAATATCTTCACGCCCCCTTTTAAATGCTGCTTCAGCAGCATCTGCGACTAGAGACAACGGGTCTCTCGATCTATCTTTGTCTGACGCTGCCTTAGCTGCGTCACGGCTTGCGTTGGACACCACAACAATGTATGCTGAGGCGGAGGCTTCATTCGTTGTCTCAGCAGCGCTCTTATGAAGCGCCGCCGCGTGTCTCGACCATGATGTTCTTTGTCGTAATATTCGGTTTATAAAGAATTGATTGTTTAGAACCAACAAGTACCACCAATCGATACGCCAGTATAAAAACTTTTTATTGGCCAACCACCTTAAGTGTGTGTGTGTGTTTGGGGGGGGGGTGATGTAATGGTGTGGTGTAGTCGCTCTCAGAAATTCCTACTGAGATGCAAACACCCACGGGGGCCCCAGATGACTGACTTTCGGAGAGGGAACTCCGTCCACCCAGGTCTTGATCGGAGCCAGCATCCAGCTGGCTGGACCGGTCACTTCTATCACGTTGGTCGTGACGACTTGGATGATTCATGTTTGTAAAGCTCACCTTGTGTACACGCCAGCACTGGCCGTTACGCTCTCTTGGTGGACTCTAGAGCGAAAAGTTAAAAGTCCGTCGAATAGGAGGACGAGGGTTAGGACTAGGGTTGCTCCTGGGCGGAAATCTTCACCGGGGAGCAGGATTGGCGTTTTACTTGAAATTTGTATATTGCAAAGGCTGGACCGAGAATAACCGATCGGTCAGCTAAACCAAAGATTATAAATGAAACAGGCTAGCTGTAACAGGCTCACACTGTAAAATTGCAAGTGAGGAAGCGTGCAATTTGTTAGAACCAAATGTAATTTGGTTCTCTATAGTTTAAGTAAGATAAACGTTTGAGTGGACTATTTAATTAATCAAATAATCCCTTAGCAATATATATTAATATACATCTAAGACACGTGTCTAGAAGTAGGTAAGTTTAAGAGTGAATATATTTATGAGTGGTTAAGAGCTAACTAGTATAATTAGATCTAGACTAATCATAATAACATGTAATGTAAAACTGATTTAATAATATCCTTTTTATTAGATCTCTTGTTAGATTCGATAATTATATCAGAATCTGTTCTCAGGGTGGATTATAAAAACTTATAATCCAATATTCGCATTTCAGACAGTAAGTCTGAAATTGAACTGTGATATTTCAGCTTAAATATCGCTTATGTAATGGCACCCCATTACATCACCCCCCCCACTCAAGGTTGTTGGCCAATAATATGACGTTGTATTGGCCGATCGAATGGTGGCACTTGTTGGTCATAACGATATTCTGTTATACCCACTAACGACCATAATTAACAAATGGTCGAGAAACGCGCCGGCGCTCTTAAGGGCGCTACCAATACTGCTAACGCACCTTCCACCTCTGCATCACATGCAGTGGTGCCAACATCGCATGTCGACGCTACTAATGTAGCGTCGAAGAATAAGCCGAGAGACCCATTGTCTCTCGTATTAGACGCTGCAGAAGCAGTGTCTAAAAGAGGACGAGAAAATGTCGCTAGTGCGACATCTTTTGCGCTTCTGTCTTCGGAGAGTCATCTGACTCCGAAGAAGAGGGTGAGGACGTCACCGTCCTCCGCAATGAATCTAGCGAGCGTAAGTTTGCTAGAATTGCTTCGCCTCTTAGTAACCACCTGCCAAGAAACAACATACAGAAGCGGCTTACGCTGCTTCTGATTCGTCATGTCGTACGGAACGTCAAGTACAAAGTAGGGTTTTGGAGCCCAGCATGGACGTTACCACGATGGATTATCAATACCCGTTGTTTGACATCAACGCGCTTGAGGATTGCGAAGACCTTCGCAATCGCCACTTCGATAGGGGTACCGACGATAGACGTCGGTACTTTATCGACCTTCTCGTTATTACACGAGCCGGAAAGGGTCGCGTAAGAACAGGGACGATAAGGACGCCCTGATTCAAAGTTGGAACGCATTTGTTGCGAATTACAACAAAGATCCCGACGATTACGTGAGCAAAGTTCACGTAAACCGCAAGCGCTTCTTAAAGCACTCACGCTCAGGAAAAATGGAGTTTATCCATTTTACCCGCATCAAAGAAGGAATTTCTTGCGAAGTTCCTTCTCACTTAGCTTGCCCTTGTTGTCCCAAGGGAGCACCTCGTCTTAGCGAAAAGGAGCTGCGAGGGTACCGAGGTTATTCGGTACCCGCTAGTGTTAAGGGCCTAATTGATGCCCTTAATGTATCAGCACCTAGTGCTGATAGTTTGCAACCATCAACACCTAGTGTTGATGCTTCTTACAAGTTTGAGGAGAAGTATCCTTCTCAAACCCCTTCAGGAGGTCAGGGGCATCCACCCTCAGCACCTCCATCGGTTCCCAAGAGTCAAACTCTTGGGAATATCCCAACCAGCGTACCAGGTACTCGGTACGCTGCCCTTCTTATAGGAACCGAGCGCTTCGATAGCAAGCGCTCGAGAATATAACGCTTATTCCCCTGATTATCAATCAGGGGCGACGGGGGTTGGTAATTTCCTTGCTGTTGTTGTTGCGGAGCATGTTCGCAGCTCCGCAAGCTCGAGAGACACCCCGCGCTGAGCGCTGATATGCCGATCACGATGAGGACATATCGCTCTCATCGCGATTAGATTTGCGACATTCTGAGCGCTCATCTGGACCTGCAGCAGAAGAATGATCTTCTGCAGGTCGATCGTGATCGACTAAAGTCGGTGATGGAGAATCTCCGGGCTTCCCACAATCGGTTGGAAACCGATTACAAGTCTCTCTTGAGAGACTTGAAGAAGCTCGGCATTCGCCGTGGGGATTCGTCTCGTCCGAAGACGTAAACGATTGGTACGGCTTGGGCCTCCCAACGTAAAACGTTGGGTGAGGCGCATGACCGCGGGAATGTCTAGTGTATAGGCATTACCCTGAACGCTCTGGACCTTAATGGGTCCAATGAATTTAGGGAGCAACTTCCGTGTAGGGATGTTGCTAATTGCATGTGTAGGTAAATTGGTTGTAGATAACAACATTAATTCACCTTTTTGAAAGGAATTTAAATTCTTCCTTCCATTTCTGTCTGCATTCTGCTTCTGCTTATCAAGAGCAGAAGCGAATGCATCTTACACATAGCGTATTACAGCGCCAAGCTGCAATACGAATTCAGCTACTGCTTTATTAGCAGTAGATGGGCTGTCTTCATTGTCTGCAGCCATTGCTGCAGACACATATTTTGCGTAAGCAGCATCAGTGTCTGAAGCTGCTTGAGTTTCTATTGTGTTCACAGTAGAAAACTCGTCAATCTCTTCGCAAGTTGCGGTTGCAACTTGCGCATCGACTCGCTCAAAATTTGAGCGGGTCCCTCCCCCACTTAGATTTGGCGTACCGCCAAGTAAAGCTGGGGTTCGTGGATGCCTTAAGGCATTCACGTAGAACGGTGTATGCTTTGTAGAAGCGTGCACTGAGTTATGAATTGCAAACTCGGTGAGTGGCAAATAGTCACTCCACTGCTCGAAGGCATGCGCGTATGAACGCAGCATGTCTCCGAGAACGCGGTTAACGCGTTCAGTTTGCCCATCCGTTTCCGGATGGTCCGCAGTTGACATCTTCAACTGCGTGCCTAGTAACGAGAACGTTTCTTGCCAGAAACGTCCTGTGAATCTCGGATCACGATCCGAGATTATGTTTTCCGGCATTCCGTGTAAACGGAATACCGTGTCAACGAATATCCGCGCTGTTTGCGCAGCGGTGACATTCGCTGACACTGCAGCAAGATGAACCATCTTGCTGAAGCGGTCTACAAAGACCCTAATTCCTGTCTTCCGACTGTGATCAGCCGGAAGACCAAAGATAAAGTCCATGGAAATGGACTTCCAACACTCTGTCGGAACCGGCAGAGATTGGAGGGGAGCCTGCGCAGAGTGTGCAGGCTTGACGCGCTGGCAAATCTCGCAAGCGCGTACGTACTTGCGTACCCATTCATACTGGTTACGCCAGTAGAAATTACGTGCGAGGAGAAGCATACGTCTTCTCTCGGTCTTGATGCCCCGAAATCGGAGCATCATGGTACTCAAACAATATTTGATGTTTGAGATCATCGTCGTTTGTAGCGACGAAGCGACTAACATCTTGTTGGTCTGTGCTGTAAAGCAACAGACTATCATGCAATCGGGAATGATGCACGCAAGCGCGAAGGATTTCTGGAAGTTCCTCGCGCTTCCAATCAGAATGATTACTTAAGTAATTAATCAGCAGACGAGTTTCCTCGTCTGTTTTGTACGCTTGTCGTATCTGTCGTACGAGTGATGACGACAGAGCAGTGCAACGTATTGCGTTTTGCACTGGCTGCCTCCGTTACAGACGGTTTCTTCTCGTAATCGGGGCGTCGTGATAGCGCATCCGCTATCACGTTCAACTTTCCGGGTTTGTACTCAACCATAAAAGTGTACTCGGCAAAGAATGACAGCCAACGTGCCATTCTTTGGGAAATGTGTGGTGAATTCCCGGCCGTGCGTAACGACGCATGGTCCGTGTAAACCACAAACGGTTTATCTCCTAAGAGATAGATCCGAAACTTTGCCAGTGCATATTTCATGGCAAGAAGTTTCTTGTCATGCACTGGATAGTTGCGCTTAGCTGGGCGCAACTGGCGGGATTGATAATATATTACGCGATCACGATCATCGTGATCGCGCTGCATCAAGGCACAGCCGATGGTGAAATCGCTCGCGTCGCAAACGACGTGAAACGGTCGCTCGTTATCGGCTATAGCCAAGACAGGCGCTTCAGCCAAGCTCCGCTTGAATGCATCAAATGCGTCATGGCACTGGGTATCCCAGTGCCATTCGACATCTTTCTTCAGTAACTGAGAAGGAGGTCGAAAAAGACGGGCATAATAGCATGAATACTTGTGCAAGTATGTCGCCAACCCAAGGAACTTTTGAAGTTCCTTGACATTGTTTGGCGTATGACATTCAACGATCACTCTGATCATTTCCAGATCAGGGCGCACCCCGTTCTTGCCCATAAAGCAGCCAAGAACGGGTATCTCATGTGCATCCAAAGGTGCACTTCTTCAAATTCGCATAGAGCTTATGCTTACGCATAAGCTCTAACACCTGACGTAGATGCTCTTTGTGACCATCTACATCAGTCTTATCATGTTCAGCCTTACTGTGGATAAACACGTCTTCGAAGTAGCTCGGAGCGAATTCTCGCACCGGGCGCAATAGATGCGTGACGCATCTATTGAAGGTGGCAGGGGCATTTCGAAGCCCCTGCGGCATTACAAGACACTCCCAAAGCATACCGCTTGGGGTGCTTACTGCCGTGAGAGGGATATCCTTCTCACGCATAAGGATTTGGTAGAAACCATCTCTTAAATCGAGAGCACTGAGAACGGTGCTCCCGCTCATGTCATCTATGATGACATCTTTCTGCAGTATCGGCGTCTGCGCCGGTACCGTAGCTGCGTTCAGCTTATTAAAAGCATGAACAATTATCTACCCACCAGTGGATTTCTTCACGCAAAAGGTGGGATTGGAGTGCGGTGAGGTAGACTTCCGCACATGTCCCGCCTTACGACTACTTTCGAAGAACTTGTCGATCGCTTTAACGTGGTCACGCGGCAATGGCCACTGCCGCGTGACCCAGTATTTCGTCTCAGGCAAGAGATCCATCTCGTGCCTAGTTCCCTTATCTTTCGGGAGCTCACAAGGTACTTCTTCTGGGAATACGTCAGCGTATTCTTAAAGTACCTCATAGTATGGGGAAGTCGCCTTAAGCGACTCCCTGCTCTGCGCCTCAAAGCACTGAAATTTGGTTTGCTCATTGGAAACGGTCTCGTTCCTAATGTCTTTTGCCTGCAATGTGGATATTCGTTAACGAATATCCACAATATCGTCTGTTGCGACGATGAGTCAGATCTGATCGATCTGATCATTGCGCAAGTTCTTTACGAACTTCTTCCAGCTCAAGGCTGGAAGGGCCATTACTCCGAACTTATGATCGGAGGTTTGTCGAGTGTTAGAGACTGGGTAGCTAATCCAGTCTCTGTCTGCGTCAAGACGTTTATTGTCTCAACGGACACAACCGCATGATCAGACGCACTCGTCTGATCTATTGCCTGTTCTGCAGCACGGTGATTGTTATCACTCGTGCGCAAGGCATCATCAACATGGTGACTACTGTCTACCATGGTGTTCTCGCACTCACGACTGCTTTCAGTTGTGGGTTCTTCATCTTCGGCACGGAAGTCACTTGCCTCCGTGTCGGTACCTTCGTCTTCACGGTGGGTGTTTCCTACCGTTGGTATTTTCTCTACACCACGCCCGTCATCGGTCGTGGTTACTTCAACACAGGGATGATTGTCTACCGTGTTGCACACGTTACCAACACGCAACGACTCTTCCGTTCTTGTGCAAGTCCCTCTGGACTTTTGGCAGCGGGTGTACCATCCACTGATTGTGTCAGATCAGACCTGGTGGTGCCATAGCTAACCACCAGATGGTCTGAATCTGTGGTTGTATCGTTAGATACGGCCGGATTACTGACAGGGTGATCAGATCCTGTGAGATCGCCGCAGTCGATCGACAGGTTAACCCAGTCGATCGTTGGTTGATGGTTGGACATCCTAGGGATGCCCAAGATAACATAGAACTTGTCGTCAAGATCGAAGACGATGTATTCGTCCTCGAACGACAGTTCGTCTAACTCGAAGCGTGTGCGATTACACGCTTTGGTATTGTCACGGTTGCACCTGTTGCTAACCGGACTGACAACATACTTCTTGGAGTGACAATCTCTACGACGTTAGAACCTCAGTTCTAACGAAATTGTTTGACGCTCCTGTGTCAAACAGAGCGCGCATGGCGACATCGTTTCCATGTGGCTTAACTTCCAGGGTGATGAGAGGTTTCCCTTCACCCTGCACCTTTTGACAGGACATAGTCCCGTCTGGGGTTATTACCCTCACATGCCCGATGTCGGCATGTTAGATAACCCGTCCATTAGGGCGCCGCGCCCCTACTGGTTGCTGACGTTTTTTGCATCAACAGAGGGTTGCCCTTGTTGATGTCGACGACCAGCGGACAGTCCAGTCCGCTGACTGCGTGGCGCCGGCCGCGGCGCCATACATTCATGGGCGTAGTGGCCCATCTTCGCGCATCTATTGCAGCGAAGAAACTTCTTGCTTTTCGGTTGCCTCGGTGTCGAGGCAACTGCAACCGATAGGTTCATCGGTTTTGGATCTCCTCCGCCCGCGCGGCTGGCGCGGGTTTTGATGTCGTGGGACGAAGTGTGA
>MIQA02013268.1:0-13360 GCA_001887855.2 Sclerospora graminicola | reverse complement strand
GCTGTTATCTTCGTATAACAGCATTGGAGATATGTATGGCTGGCGGAAATCCGTATGTCAAAAATCATAGCTGTTACAGCGGATTGCTGTTACAACAGTGGCTGTTATAGTGAGACCCGACTGTATTTTTAGTGTAGTTATTGCTGGTTTCAAATTGGACAAAATGCAAATGACCTATATACCATTTTCGTCCTATACGCACATATGGCAATAAGTGCCAGGGTGAGTGTCGAAGTCAGGTCCTTAGCCAGTATGACAAATACAGTGTAAAACTCCAAAATTGTCTATATTATTCTCCTAGAGAGGTTTTATTCATACTTTTCCTCCCTGTCCTAAACTGATGGTCACAAACCACTCAGCGCTCATTTAGAGCGCCACGTTTACTTAATTTAATACACTTTTACTTTTTACGCTAACTACGTTCTTCCTTCATGGTCTTCTTCTCCCCTTCTTCCGAATCTGCAACGCCGAGTCTCCAATGTCTCGACAGTCCTTAACTATTGGCTACTATAAACGTACTGGCTCTTATTACAAGTTCTGGATCTGAGTGGTCAGGGGAAGTGTGATGATCACTGTCGTTATGATACGTCTTCGGTCGTGATTGTGCTACTGGAATCTTGAAAAAGCACTGTATAACTCCAACCGCACACCATCTTCTCGCAGTTGAGCTCTTTGTCGTTCTAATACCGCTATTTGGCTCAATTGAGTCTTGCATTGATTCCATTACAATCCGTGTGTTCGAATGGATTTCTCCGTTACTCTCGAAAATGGCTTCATTTCGAAGCTGCCACATCCAGACCTGAGCTATCTCGCTCATTCCCCACCAGAAGCAATTCATCTGCTCCTCGTATTCATATAAGAGGATCCCGTATTTGTTGACTATTTCCTGTTGTAATGTTTCGGAAATGACCGGCGCTGTTCGTGTCGCTATCGCATCTTTAAATTGATGCATTTCTGCAGAACTTGATGATTTGCCTGTCCAAAATGTTCTATCAAACGGATCCAGAATCGTTGTGCACTTTCACAGCTCCAAAGAATATGTGCAACATCCGTGCGGGAGCTGGTACAATCAGCAGCTATTGCAAGTTATTGTGAACACTTTCTTTGCGATAGAATGTATCCAGTTGCATGGTTGCCGTTCTGTATAGTACACATAGTTGGTAATCTGAGAGCATGTGACCATGCTTCCAAATCGCTTTGGGTTCTGGTTTTGAACGGATGACCACCATGTGTCTTGGGAACGTCGCGTTTCCCATCTTTGTATAACTTGTGGCAAGGCATTTGCCATCGCCTGCCAATACACTTTTTTTTAATACCTTCGGAACTGGTTTGGTATTTTCCATATGGAGGATGTCGTGTCTTGAAGGGGCCAAAAATATAAAGATGTAAGTGTGGATGTGGATAAAAAAACACCACTTTGTTTCGAGGCTCATTCCACTCTGCGATATTCCCATCATTCCTTGACGTGATTTTCCAGTACATTCCATTTGCTTGCTGCTGTAAGGATACCATTGAACAGGTCACGGCATCTTCCCCTTCAACGTTTCCAGGAGTTCTCACTTGCCAGGTATAACTCGTAAGAAACGTTGGAGAATAAAACAACCTCAGGTTAGGAAAACGGCCTAAGTTCTCTCCGACTGCCACTCTTGGAGAAGTAAGTATAATTGCTCCCAACCATCTACATAACTTCGCATATGTATGTGAATGAAGTTGAGAAGATATAACTGTCCATGAGAAGTTGTCGCGAGAAATCCGGCTGATTCTTAAAGAAGAATGGCTACTTCTGGAATTCTGTCGTATTTTCGTGCTACAAGCCTGGACGAGTTTTCCTCTCTAATTCACGGGTTTCCGGCCCAACTGAACGTTCCCCAGTACGCCTCCACCGATGAAGACATCAATCCGTGATGCGGGATTATGTCGATATCTATGGTGAGAGTTATCCGTTGACCTGGGTCCAATCCACTTGATGATTTGTTTGATGTCTCCTGAGTATACAAAGATGGTAAATGGTTGGATACATATCCTTGTAACACTTGACTGTCTTTAGTACAGGTCCCAGCCATTGTCCCAGTTCCTCCAGTAAGAGAGAAGGTTTCCGGACAATAAACTGGGAGTGCAGCAAGTTTTTTTCAGCCAATTTTCGGGGATATATCTGTAGTCCCACTTGTCATTCCTTTCCATTCCATCCATGCACTCTTGTACAAGCCATCAGACGAAATTAGACATTTTACTGCTTCTTTCAATCGTTGGACCCGGATCGCAATTGGTAGTGCTACCAGCCCGACCCCTCCCGCTTGCTTTGGTGTAAAGATTCAGTTCGGCGAAATCTTGTGCTCAGCACTTCCTCTTTCGTATTTAGTATACATCTTCCATATAAAACGTTTTTGGAATTGAATGAGTCGTTTCATGACAGCCACTGAAGGGTCAAATACTTTTGCAGTAAACAGGACCGCTGGGATGACTACTGCATTGAAAAGGGTGACTCGGTCTGCAGAGAAAAGTCTGCATTGGGTCGCCGTTACTAATCTCCGATGCACATTTCTAATTCTTAGAGCCCAATGTTTTGTATCCATAATAACATTCCTAAGAGCGAATTATTAACCTATCTCTGATCGACTATATCTTCAGGTGGTAACTTCGAGCGTTGATCATCTTCCGCTTCATCCAGTTAAGGAAGTCTGAGTAACCCTACCCTATGAAGTGACAGAGAAGAGCGCTGCTTGATCCGAACAAAGTAGAGTATACCTGTATAGTAACATATGTACTTACCTCGTATACTTCTCCTGCATACATAGTCATATACTAGTATACTACAATGTGTGGCTGATTGGCATCGTCAACTGAAACGGCACAAGCATGCCAACACAACTACGCGATCCGCGTTGCTACTCGCTGGGGGAAAACACCGCAGCTTCTCCTCTAGCAAAAATGCAAATGGTGTGTAGGATCCCGCGCATGACGATGGAAGTGTAGGCGACGAAGCAATGCTGGCGCCGGGACCTGAACAGCTTCTGTTTACCTCGTGGGACGATTGCGACGAGTTCATTGAGAGTTATTTCACCACCACGAAGCAGGTGGGATTATATTCTCCTGCACGTACACGTACTCATTTACTGATCAGTCGTACCTTGGTATTCACGCAGCCGATGCGGATCCGCTCATCCGTATCAGTGGAGGCACACAACGCGGACACATTGGCGAAGAAGTGAAAAAGGGAGGGTGAAAGAGCTATTTGTACAGATGATGCTAGCGGGACGATGCGACGACCGGGTCGAGCATTTGTTGTTGGAATTTAAAGGCATTTTTGATGAAATGAAATTCCATGCTAGACAAAACTACGTGGACCACTGTATGTGAATTTTAGGTTATAAAGTACGATTTTGAACTTAATAACTTATATATACATTACTTTTTCCTTTTACATACTTACGACATGTGGTGACAGGTGACAGTGCGGGTCTAAGCGCTTCCCTAAAAAATTAAATTAGCTTACAGAGCTAAGCGCATACAATCAAGCGGATAAACAAATATGTTAATAGTTTCTAGCCGGACTATAAGCACTCGGTGCTACATTGTTAGTACTAGCTGCTTTGGTGATTTTCTACAGATTATGAGCCCAAGAAATCACGGGCTTTAATCACGCACCAGTACCAGACACGAAGTGTTTTAAGTTTGATTTTTTCTCATTCCCGATTTTTTTTTCGTGGATTGTTTGAATTTTATCTCTTTTCTTGTGGTAGAATAAGTGGTTATCTTAATCTCGTTTCTCATTTAAGTTTTCTTTTTCGTGGTTAAAATGGAAGACGAAAAAAAAATGAAAAATCGGATGCAAATATGGAGGCCATCCTCGAATACATGGATCGACGGCTTGAAGCGTTTGAAGAGGCACGGTCACAAGGATCCGCTCCAAGCACGCCACCCGGGTCCAATAAGGGATCGGAGTATGCGAGTGCGTTTAGAGACACTCTGAAGAATCACGGGCCGTTCGGGATGAAAATGACCCCGAACGACCTAAGTGCCGAAGAAGGCATAGGGCGTGGCGGTGGTTTAGGAGGTGGCGAAGAAGCCGCACCACCGAGGCAAGCGCCAGGTTTAAATATGCCAGGGGTGGCGGCTGGCTTAGGCGTGCCATGGAATTTGACCGCAAACCAGATGGGAAACAGCAGTGGTTGAAGATACCAAGACTAAGCATTCTAAACTTCTCAGGAGCAAAGGTTTACGCAGGACTAAGGTCCGGCTTCAAGCAATGGGCATATTGGTTCATAGAAGCTATTGAAGTGGCGGAAACTGCGTCAGGATTTACAAGAAATGAACGCTTGAAGGTAAACAAGCTGGGAGATCCCCTGGAAGGCGTAGCGTTGAAGTATTTCCAAGCGAACATCGGAACCTAGTGGCAGACATCGCCAGGGTAATGTTTCGTATTGGAACAGATGCTGAACGCCTTCAAGGTCAATATTTCGCACTACCAAGCTGCACAACGTTTTGCTGCAGATAAAGACCCTAAGAGGTCCTGGTCCGAGCACTTTCTGTATCTGGTTGCATTGGCCCGTGAAAGTGACTCGAGCGAACGTTTGATTGTGGAAAACATAGTGAAATTTGTAGCACCGAGGTTGAAAATTGCGTTAATGGTCCGATAAAACCCGCAGCGGCAGGATTACCTGCAGCATGAGCAGGAACTGATTTCCTGGGCGCAGGAACTGGACGATGAATCGCACAAGTTGAAGCGCCCAAATCTCGGAAAGTTTGCGGTAAATTTCGTGGATGAACACGGCGGAAAACGTGTGTGCTATGGCTACGGGGCCGAAGGGCATCTTCGACAAAGTTGCCCGCTGCAAGAAAGCAAAAGAGGTCCCAGAAAGAGCAATAGACGGGGTCGTCAAGACCAGAAAAGCACTGAGCAACGTTTCGTGCTGTCTATGGACAGCAAGCACTATCCAAGGGAAGTTTGAGAGCGATCTATGGATCGTAGGCATTGGAGCCAGCCGACATCTCATATCGGATGAAGGGCTCCTGGAAAACGCGAAGAAATGCGGTCGGAACGACGCTGTAACGCTCCCAGACGGAGGAACGTTGGAAGTAACTAAAGTTTGCCAAGTTGCGCTGAATAGAAGTGAATTATCCGGCAAAGCTATAAAAATCACGCTGACGGAGGTCTTTTTCGCACCAAAATTGGCAAAAAAAACTCATATCATTAGGGTGTTTACACAAAAGGGCTGTGTACTACAAGATAATGGAGAAAAAATGGAGACAGTTTTTCGAAATCAAGTCTTGTTTAATGTTGAAGTCAATGGATATGTATTTGTTGCCTACTTACGTGCAGACAGGTTTTGCGATCACGGACAAACGTTCTCAAATATGGTTATGAACGTTGCGGCAGCGGATGTGGAGGGTGAAGTGCAAGAAGGAACTTTACATCACTTCCACACCCGACTTGAACACCCAGCATACGATGCGGTTGAAAGATAGGTCGGGACCTCATGTCAGGCATCAAATTACGGATTATCCACGTCCAAACTGCCTGACCTGTGCGGAGGGCAAGGGGCACAAATCCAAGCAACCAAAAAAGGGTTCTGGAAGCAACGCACCAATAGATCGCGTGGGTGGGGTAATATGCAGCGATTTAAAAGGCCCAATTACCCCACGCGATCGGCGTGGAAATAGATTTCTCGCGGTTTTCGTGGACCACTAAACGAAGTATGTGCGTGTATTTGCGGCACGTACCAAAGATCGTGCTGCAAAATACTTGAGAATTTTTTATGCTGGTTCGAAAGGGAAATTAATTGCCGTATCCACGTCTTGCGTACAGACGGTGAGGGCAAATCCCAAAATGTGGATCTATTTTACAAGCAAACGGGTGTGCACAGGCAAATCACAGAGGCCGACACCCCGGCCTCCAATGGAAAAACCGAACGCATGAACCGGACCATTTTTAACATGGTCTGGTACATAATTTTCGGATCGGGTGTATCTTTAACTTTCTGGACGGAGGCGGCTGAGTATGCCGCGTACATAGTCAACCGCAGTCCGACCAGGGCAAATCATGGAAATGTACCCCCGATCCAGATGTTTACGAATAAGCCCACGAATATTGGAGACATCGTGGTTTTTGGGGCCCCCTGTATGGTATACAGGGACCCATGATCTAAATCGCTCGCAAAACACACCGAAAGGGCTCTAATTCTAGGCAAAAATGACGAAACAAAGGGCTATAAGGTCCTACTGCTTAAGGACCGAGTCGTAACTACTACTCGGCACGTCACGCAGATTGAGACGCTGGACGAAGCCGCAAACAAGCCGATCGCAAGGCTATTAATCGACTCGTAAGAAGAAGACGCCTCAAATAAGCCACGGTCAAAGAATTCGCACCAGGGTCAAAGAGAACTCCTCAACGCATCGAAAAACCTGAAAAGGGTGCCCCAAGAACATCCGGTCGTAAGGCCAAGGAGACACCTAAAGCGGTGGCTCTCTCAATGCAAAGGTCGAAGGAGAAAGCGACAAAGAGGCAAAACGGCCCGGAAAGCGCTCCGGAAGGAGGAATTGAAGAGAGCTCACCAGATGAGCTAGGAACAAATGCGGTTTTCACTGGAGATCTACGTGAAGACGATGAACATCTGCTGTGTGCGTTTGCGGTTACAGAGTCGAGTCTCCGAAAGGACTGTGTAGTAACGTCGGAGCCTGATCCGACAAGCTATTCTGAGGCCCACAAGGGGCAGTTATCGAGCGAGTGGAAGGCAGCCGAGGACGCAGAGTTGCAAGCGCTCGAAGAATTGGGCACGTGAAAAAAATAATTCGCAAGGTGGATGAAAACAAGTCATTACCCACAAAATGAGTATATAAGGCAACGCTAAAGGCTGATGGTACTGTTAAGCGCCGCAAGGCTAGGCTCGTGGCACGAGGTGACCGCCAGATTTTTGAAGAGGACTATTTCTTTACGTTCTCAACCGTGATGGAACTGAACAACATGAAGATAATTATAATCATGACAATCATCTGGAAAGTACCTGCGCGGCACGGTGATGTGTCTAGCGCATATCCTAAAGCGTCTACGGACAAAGACTACGAAATTCATTTGAAGGTTCCTCAAGGGATAACGATACCCGAAGAAAAATTGGAAGATCTGGGCGTGAAGTCGGAAAAATGTGGTTTGAGGTTAATAAAGAATTTATACGGTTTGAAACAAGCTGGGCGTCTCTGGTATGAATTATTACGAGATACCCTAGTGGAAATGAAATTCATGCAGTGTCTCACGGACACCTGCATATTTGCTCGAAATGATGACCGTGGTTCTATCTTGGTGGGGTCTATGTCGACGACCTGCTAGTGACTGCTACTGATGAAAAACTTGTGGATAAATTTTTCGATGAAATGAGCGTATTGGAGTTGAAAGACCTTGGAAGGGCGAATTTGTTTTGGGTATGCGGATTGGAGGAGATCCGGTAAGTGGATACTGGATTGATCAAGAAGTTGCGATCGACGAGATGCTAGAAAAACATGGCCTCAAAGACACAAACACAGAAAGAACCCCCGTTATGGAAGAAGGTGTTTCAGACAATTTGAATTCTCGTTTAGCGATGGTAAAAGACGGAAAACCCCCTACAATTAGGGATTTTCAGTCGCTTGTTGGAAGGTTGCTTTGGATATCCCGATGTTCTCGTCCTGATATCGCATTCGCAGTACATAAAGCAACTAGGCGTACGCATGCACCGACGAATTTCGATTACAAGATGGCCAACGCATAGCGAGGTACCTTAAGGGTACGAAGGCATTGAAATTACGTTTAAAACATGACAGTGGAGAGACTATGCCTTTGCGCATAGTCAGCTATAGTGATGCCGACTTCGCGGCTGACAAAATTGACCCGAAGAGCATTAGTGCGAATGTTGTTTTCGTTAATGGTATCGTGGCTGGCTGGAGCTGTAAAAAGCAGGGAGCAGTTGCACTTTCGACAGCCGAAGCAGAGTTTGTGGCCGCTGCAGTGGGCGGCAAGCAGGCACTTGGGATTTGTTTGGATAGATTGGATTGAATTCACGAGCGCCGATTGTCTTGAAGATAGACAATCAGGCTGCTATAAAACAACTACTAAACGAGGCCAGTGCTACAAGCACTAAGCATGTTATCGTGAATTTAAAGTTCATCAGGGATTATACAAGAAAAGGAAGGATGAGGCCGGAGCACGTTTCAATTGCGGACATGGTGGCCGATCTCCTGACAAAAACATTGAGTGCGGCGAGGATTGAAGCGCTGCGAAACCAAATTGGTTTGGTCTAAGTTTGAATTTTCTCTATTGGTTACGTTCGAATGGGGGTCAAACTGGTTGCTTTCATTGTGCAGGATGATATGCAGTGCTACTATATACCTGTACGAATGCAAAAAATAGATGTCGATGCATGGAGGTCCCGAAGGTTTTGGAAGGAGTATTGGAACTTAAAGGCCTTTTTGATGAAATGAAATTCCGTGCTAGGCAAAACTACGTGGGCCACTGTATGTGCACTTTAGGTTATAAAGTACGATTTTGAACTTAATAACTTAAATACATTGCAGACGCAGGGCGTATACGAAGTTGAAGGCAGCTTCAACTTCAACTTATATTAGGAATTTGTATATGCATTTATATTTATGTAAACTAATAGGACGTACAAGATGAGGTGCCATTTGGCAATCTCACAGGCGGAGCGCAGGGCGCTACAGAGTTAAGAAGAGTTCAGGGCACCTACTACCACCTCACCTTGAGTTCCATTCAGGCACCGGCCGTAACGGGGTTTATACTTCCTTCTGTCATACAGAATAAACTGTAGAAGTGCATAATAGTAACAGGTAACTCTGAATTACTATTACTATTATATGTACTAACTTTACGACACAGAGTTCATTACAATGAAATGTCTACACCTAGTAACAAAACCAAACAGCATATTACTGTTTTCGTGGTTTTTTGTTTTGTTCTCACGTTCCCATCAGCGCCATCAACACCCAATCAAATTTCGATATTTTATCAGCAGATGGCGTGATCATCCCATTACTGGCATCTGCGAGTCCTAAGCGTCTTCAATATGCTGAAGGGGCTAGGTTATTTTTTATTAAGAAAAATACCCAAAATTAGCTAATCTAGGTGTAATTTTAGCAGATGTGTTCCTTCCATTAATTTTTCACCAATGGAGTCGTCGTATCTCGAAGTGCTTCCATGCTGAGCAGCAGCAAGTACGGCCTAGCTACTTATCAAGCTTGTGCTGTTCGGCCACAGTGGTAAATCCAGGCTGTACTTTTCCTTTTCCCGTCGCGATACTCTAATTATTAACTTCTTTGACCAGGTGTGGGTAAAAGTTGCGTACTTCAATCAACTGGTGCCCCCCCTAATTCGATTACGCTGATCACGAATATAAAGTCAGATTCGGTGAGAATATAAAATCTGAGGAGTTATTAAGTTTTCAAAATTAATTTTTCATAAATTATCAAAAAATACACGTTTTTTTCAATTATTTTAGTCAAAATTAGTGATTTTGACAGAAAAGCATATGTGTTTAGTATTCATTTTTGGTGCCCCGTCTGACCTGCTATGCCCCGTCTGCTGGATATTGCAGTTTTTTTTTGGTTCGCATGTTTCCTCGTTTTAAATGAAAACGAGTTGAGTTGCGCTACTTGGACGTCTTGTTTACGACGTCCTTCATCACAACTATCGGGTGTGTATTACAGCCGGTTGCTGAAGAATATAATGGTTTATATAATTATTACAATTGAGCTAATTGTGCGTTATAGTATCGACTTCAAGGTGAAAACGATCGATGTGGACGGCAAGCAGATAAGGGTTGAATGCGTCTCATTATACTTACAAACCCAACCAAGTTGGCTCGACTTTGGATTTTTGTCCACGGTGGGCTCGAACCCACAATCTCCCGGTCCCGGGGGGGGGGCGGATAAGGGACACAGCGGGAAAAGAACGCTTCCGCACGATCACAAACGGTGTGCTCTGCTAATATTGTTTTTTTATGGCTACTTTTCGTGCATTTGACGTTCCGTCAAAAGAAAGCAGAACGCGTATGATCTCATCGACGCTCTCGCATCGAAGCAGATGATACGATAGGTGGTCCGACGCGTGCGAAATCAAAACATCGCTCACGACCTCCCGTCAAGTTTGTGCTGAAGGTAGGGCAATGTGGTGATAGAAAAAAATCAGGCCCTTGATTGTACTCGTGACTGAAGTTTTGTTTTCTATGCGTAGAATGTCGTAGGTAACCAACCCGCCACCGATCGGATACAGTAAAAACGTCCTCCCTGATGCCAGTGTCGTGCGCTACCTCTAGAGCTTTCAGACGAAACATGGTTGCTGATATGGGGCAGCCTTCTTGGCGAACTGAATTAATCCATTTTGCGATACATTCCTCGGAGGCTTTAGATAGAACCGTTCCTCTCCACGTTGCCGTAGATTGCAACGACTACCTTTTCCTGCTCCACAAATTTGCGAAAAAGTTGTCCGTTGCGTAATTCATTTGTTAATCTGCTTCTGTTTGCTTCGTATTCGCTTTCGGTCGTATGTTGAATTCTTTACCGGGTCTAGGTGTGTGTAAAACTTAACCATCGTGGCGTCAATGTCATTTCAAAACTGAAATGACATTGACGCCACGATTGCTAAGTTTTATTGTATTTTTTCTCCTAAATACAATAACATTTTATATATGGTTGTAGCTGACTGCTGTGCGCATACTTGATGGGCCGCTTTCCTGGTCCAGTGGTTGGTCGACGCCCCATGGTATGTGGCTACTGGTGTGGTTGAACTCCGTTTTTAGTCTTGATCGATGTGGGTACCTTCGTTTTGTTGAAATTTTAATTGTCCTAACCAATGTGATATGATTGGACAATATACGGAGACGCTTAGGGCAAACGAACGCCTAACCAGGGTTTCGAAATTGCATGCAATTTATTATAAGTCGCATACTCACATGCAAGTTGCATGCAAAATTGCGTGAATAACACGTGAGAAACGAAGCCGAGCAGGTGACATAAACGGGATCTTACAACGTCATAAAAGGGAGTCACTATGGTTTGTACCCTAGATAGCGTAGGTACATTGTGCCAGTCAATAAGTATGAGACAGTCTGGAAGAGCGAGTAAAACGAGCGATTGCTAGTCCATGCTCAAAGATTACGTGAAACCCCCCGCGCTTTCAAGTGCTGGACATGGGAGGAATGGCGGTGAACGGTGAGGAAGGAGTTTGAGCTTGTTTCCCATTATGGACTCGGAAGAAGAAACCTACAAGAAGCGAGATAGATGCGGCTGCAGCGAAAGATTTAGCTACTAAAATCAAAAGCGTTAAGTACATGGATCAAATCCGAGGCAAGATACTCGCTACTTTGGAAGAGCTTGTCATTTTGAAGGGGGAAGATGTCGCTGCACAACGATCCGTCTGTAGTCAACTAGTGTATATCGAGTGCCCGCTTTTGATACGCGATGCTACACGAGGTTCCTTCCTCAAGAGACCCGTTCAATTTCGGTCTTATGTTTTCTGCGTTAACAGCAACAAGACGTTCAGTGCACCGGTAGAACTGCTACCGGTACCTGTCTTAAGAGACTGGGAGCAAGAAAGTTTTCAGGACGCTAAAGTGCTGACCTTGAATGTCAAGCGGAAAAAAAATATAAACCGTTCATGGTGGCGTCAAAACTGCGAAGAAATGATTCAAAACGGCATGCATCAGGAACATTTTGAACACTTGTCTTTCCTACAAAACATCGGAGTATGTGGTGAAGGAACACAAGTAGTTCTTTCCACAAGTAAGCGAGTTTCAAGGCAAGTATCAGCTGCGGTGCTTAATGAGCAACGTCCTCGTGGATTGTCCGGTAAAGTAAATTCAAGCTTGAGAGCTTAAGGCGATGGTTTCCACATATTTAAAGACAACAGGATGTAAGACGAAAGATGCATATGTCGAAGTAACTTTATCTTGTCATCTACTTCTATATATTGGTTTGGCACAGTGTACCATAGGTAGCTAGACAATGAAGCCACCTACGACATTTGTCGTCGTTCTTTAGACATTGAACGACCAACGTATACGTATTTAAATCGCTTCATTGCGCAAGTGATTTCCTCGTTAACGACGTCGCTCCGCTTTGATGGATCATTGAATGTCGATGTAACGGGTTTCCGACGAATCTCGTGCCCTATCCACGCATTCACTTTATAGAGGAGGTGTCGGCCGAGACTGTCGAAGGCGACGATGAAGAATTAGGTGATGAATACTAGACACTCAAGGCCACGATTACCAGGTAATCGTCCCGCTTTTTCTAGACTTTTGACGGCAATGAATGCTTTACCCCATGCTGGACATTTTTCACTGGTCACAGTTTTGGAAAGCTAGTTGATAAAAGCATCAAGAGCGAACACCACTTTTAGATGTCAGTACTTAGGTAGAGACATAGGAATTACCGCTGCTTTGGTCTTGGATCTTGAAAGTGGAGGTAAGTGGACCCTGGGAGATGAACCTTCATCTTCGTCTTGGTTTCGATTCTTTTCTGAATGAAAGAGATAAACCACTACGAAGCGTCGTAGAATACGGTAACGTGGCGATGGAACGGGCTCTGACCCACCCCGGCTGATACTTTGGTATCGTTGAGTCACGCGAGATCTTCAACACTTGTTTCTGCTTTGTTTGGCCTCTGATGATGCTGATCGGTGGTGGTGGCCGTCGAATTTTCGCCACAGGTAGCAATTTCTCTGCAGACTTCTACATAAATCAAGCTACAACAGATACAACATCAATAAAACAGCACAAAAGAGCGCATCTTGGCTGGAAAGAATGGGCTTGACATATGTCCTAAACTTTAGTAGTAGAACCAGCACTGAATACTGGGATCAAAGATTATGAGCAACTCTCAAGGGGCGTCCATAGTGCGAGAAGCTGCTGCTTTCCTCTCCAAGATAAACTTGTAAAACGAAGTCAACTAAGTGTACCGATTGCAATCGATACGTATCAAAACCTATTGAAAAAATAAACATCCCACTCAAAATATCCTACCATTGGAGCAGCGATTGACGAGAAGCAATCGATTGTCAGTGCGTCAAGAACCTCTTCTATATGCGCCGTACATGAATCCAATCGTTTAGGCTTTGACTCTGTATCATTATCATCGTCACCATGTTTGTGTCCTCCACTACTCCGTGGAGGCAAAAATGGGGACCCTTATTTACCTAACCCCTCAGCTGAAATTATGGGTGTGATTTATCACAGCGATAAATTGCACCCGCAATTTGCATGCAATTTGCAGGGGTGCAATTTGCAATCTCGCAAGGACTCGAAACCCTGGCCAGTACCATGTTAAAATGCAGCGACTCTACTTCAAAGATGCATCTTGGACCAAATGAAGAAAATAG
>MIQA02013257.1:0-16050 GCA_001887855.2 Sclerospora graminicola | reverse complement strand
TACCCAAGCTTTCGTTTCTCAGTGTCAGTGTATACCCAGATAATTGCCTTCGCCATAGGCCTTCCTTCTATTATCAACGTATTTTATCACTCCAATAGAAATTCCATTATCCTCTATTTATACTCTAGTTTATCAGTTTTGAAAAAATGTATAAAGTTGAGCTTTAATTTGTTTCTTTCAACTTAAAAAACCACCTACAAACTCTTTACGCCTAATCATTCCGAATAATGCTCGCTCCTCCCGTATTACCGCGGCTGCTGGCACGGGTATTAGCCGGAACTTCTTTTTTAAGTACTGTCATTTTCCTCCTTAATGAAAGAGCTTTACAACCTAATTAGCCTTCTTCACTCACTCGGTATTACTGGATCAAGCTTTCGCTCATTGTCCAAAATTCCCCACTGCTGCCTTTAAAAAAGTTTGGGCCGTGTCTCAGTTCCAATGTGGCTGATCGTTCTTTCAAACCAGCTAAAGATAAAAGGCTTGGTAGGTCTTTTAAACTACCAACTACCATAATCTTACGCAAACTCATCTTTTAACGTTAAAAACTTTAATTTATTTATTCAGTATTTTTATAAAAATAATTATTCTGAATTAAAAGGTAGATAATTCACGTGTTACTCACCCGTCCGCTATGTTTTAAATACATTTAACTTGCATGTGTTAAGCATACCGATAGCATTTATTCTGAGCCAGGATCAAACTCTATTTAAATTTTAATATTAATTATTTAATAATAATTTTTCAAATAATTAAATTTTAAAAATTTAATTAATAAAACATTCTTATATTAATTTTATCTTAAAAGATAAAAATTTTTTAATTTTTAATAAATAATTTTCATTAATAGTTGGAGAAAGTAGGATTTGAACCTACGTAGAAAATATTTCAACAAATTTACAGTCTGCCGCTTTTAACCCCTCAGCCATTTCTCCTTTATATTTTGATGTGATTAGTGGGACTCGAACCCACAATATTTACTTGGAAGATAAAAGATTTACCAATTAATCTATAATCACAAAAAAATGTCAATTCTATTATTATTCCCATTAAATTAAAAAAATGGAAATACCAAATACTGCCTTTGGGTCCATTATATTTATTTAAGCAAAAAAAGGGATTTGAACCCTCAACATTAACCTTGGCAAGGTTATACTCTACCATTGAGCTATTTTTGCTAAGAATTTATTATAAAAAGTGAATTTAATAATAAAAATAATTCATGATTATTTTGTACATTTGTATGAATAGATACATCAATAGATGGTATATTTTTAAATTTTGAAAATTCAGTTTGTAATTCAAAAAAATCAAAAATATTTGAAATTTGAAAATCAAAAATATTTTTATTTTTACAATTAATTTTTATTGAAGTTAAATGTGGTATAATAAAAATTAACACTTTTTCTAAAAAATTAAAAATATTTTTCCGTCTTAAAGTAACTTTACAACCAATAATTGAATTTTTTTTTATTTTTAAATAAATATTATTTTTTTTTGATTTAGTTATAAGAGGTTTTTGATTAGTTATTAATTTTAAAAGTAAAATTATATTAATTAATTTTTTTTTTTCAATATTTGTATTTTTAAATCCAATATTTAAACAAATTTTAGTTATTTTAGGAATTTCAAATATATTTTTAAAATTTAATTTTGTTAAAAGATCATATATAATAACATTTTGATAATGATTTTGTAAATTTTTTTCCATAGATTTTTATAAAATATTTGAAGCTAATGATAATATTTTAAAATTTTTTTGTTTTCGAAATTCAGAAGTAATTGGACCAAATATACGTGTTCCTAAAGGTTTATTTTGATTATTTAAAATAATTATACAATTTTTATCAAATTTTATTAGATTACCAATTGTACTTTTTTTTTGATATATTGTATGAATAACTAAAGCTTTAAATAAATCACCTTTTACTATTTTAATTTTTTTTTTTGGTTCAAACGTAATTTCTTAGTTGAAATTAAAATTGTATCTCCAATTTTTCCTACTTTTTTTTTATAAATTTTAATACATTGTCCTATTTTAATACCACTATTATCATTTATTTTTAATTTAGTTTGAATTTGAATCATAATTAATTATTTTATTATATTATAATAAAATGATGAGAGCAGGACTTGAACCTACATCTTCAGATTATGAGCCTGACAAGTTAACCTATTACTCTATCTCATCATATGCGCAATTTTCGGAAGAAAAGGATTTGAACCTTTGATCTTCTGTTCCCAAAACAGATGCATTAGCCAGACTATGCTATCTTCCGTTTAATTATAATGATGGTAGGACTCGAACCTACAACATTAGGATTATGATTCCCACGCTCTACCTTTAAACTACATCATCTTATTAATAGGTCGAAGTGGGATTTGAACCCACGAGTTAATTTAATTAACCGATAGTTTAGCAAACTATTGCCGTAAACCGCTTGGCTATTCGACCCCAATATAAAAACTTCTTTGATAGGATTTGAACCTATAACCTAATGGTTAACAGCCATTTGCTCTACCGTTGAGCTACAAAGAAATAAATATATTTAAATTTTGTAAACTTTTAGTATTTTAAAGCTAAATATTTTACAATACTTACACTTAAAACCTATCTATGTAATCATCTTTTACAGTTTTTTTATGAAAAATTTTTAAGAACGGTTTCTTACTTAGATGCTTTCAGTAATTATCCAAAATAAATTTAGCTACTCGGCAATGCTTTTAAACAACCGATACACCAGAGATTTACCCTTCTCGGTCCTCTCGTACTAGAGTTAGATTCTTTCATTTTTCAAAATATCTATAGAAGATAGGAACCAAACTGTCTCACGACGTTCTAAACCCAACTCACGTACCACTTTAATCGGCGAACAGCCGAACCCTTGGAACCTTCTTCAGCTCCAGGATGTGATGAGTCGACATCGAGGTGCCAAACGAATCCGTCGATAGGAGCTCTTAGGAGTCATTAGCCTGTTATCCCCGGAGTACCTTTTATCCGTTGAGCGATAATCTTTCCACAAAGAATTATCGGATCACTATGACCGACTTTCGTCCCTGTTTGATATGTCTATCTTACAGTCAAGCAAGCTTTTACCATTATACTCTACAATTGATAAAATTATCCAATTTGAGCTTACCTTTGTACACCTCCGTTACTCTTTAGGAGGTGACCGCCCCAGTCAAACTACCAACCATACACTGTCTATTTAAAAAATATTAGTTATTTATTTTAATAAGAGTGGTATTTCAAAGATATCTAAACAATTTACTAGCGTAAAGGTCTAAACGATTACCACTTATACTACACATATTAGATAAAATAACCATATAAAGATGTAGTAAAGGTTCACGGGGTCTTTCCGTCTAACTATAGAAAATCCGCATCTTCACGGATATTTCAAATTCACTGAGTCAATGTTGGAGACAGCGGGGATGTCGTTACACCATTCATGCAGGTCGGAACTTACCCGACAAGGAATTTCGCTACCTTAGGACCGTCAGAGTTACGGCCGCCGTTTACTGGGACTTCCATTCAATGCGTAAACATTTCCTTTTAATCTTCCAGCACCGGGCAGGTGTCAGACCCTATACATCATGTTACCATTTAGCAGAGTCCTAAGTTTTTATTAAACAGTCGCAACCCCCTATTCTGTGCCACCTAATTAGTTAAATTAGGTACTTTTTATCCCGAAGTTACAAAGTCATTTTGCCGAGTTCCTTCAACATAGTTCTCTCATTCACCTTAGTCTACTCGACCTATCCACCTGTGTCGGTTTAGGGTACGGTTTTTAATTAAAAAAGCTATTTCCTGAAAAATTTAAAATTTTTGTCACTTTTTTTAAAAAATTTAATTTAAAAATTATCCCATCAAAATTTGCTTTCGTCAAATCTTTCTTAGGGGCCGTTTCACTCTATAGAATTCATTTTAACATAGAAACCCTTGGATTTACGGTGATAATGATTAATAGTCATTATTTTTTGTTACTAATGCCAGCATTTTCTTTTCTGATATCTTCAATATATTTCACAATATATCTTTATTAATTTACAGAATGTTCCGCTACCGTTTTATTTTTTCATAAAACTTGCCGCTTCGGTAAATTTCTTAAGTCTCGATACATTTTAGGCGCAAAAAAACTAGACCAATGAGCTATTACGCTTTCTTTAAAGGATGGCTGCTTCCAAGCCTACCTACTGGTTGTCATTATTTTTTTACTTCCTTTTTCACTTAGAATATTATTTAGAGACCTTAGCGATCAATCTGGGCTGTTTCCCTCTTGACAAAAGACCTTAGCGCCTAATGTCTGTCTATTTAAATAACGTTTTTTTGTATTCGGAGTTTCCAAGAATTTAGTAAGTTTTTAAGCCCCTTAGCTCAATGAGTGCTCTACCCCAAAAAAAGATTTTAAATGCTCTACTTCAATAGATTTCGCGGAAAACCAGCTATCTCTGAGTTTGATTAGCCTTTCACTCCTAATCACAAATCATCTCCATATTTTGCCACATATGTGAGTTCGATCCTTCAAATAGTTTTACCTATTTTTCAATCTGTTCATAATTAGATCACTCAGTTTCGGGTCTTATTTATATAACTTACAGCTTTTTAAAACTTGATTTATCTACGCCTACTTTATTAAATTAAGCTTGCTATAACAATAAACTTGCTGGCCCATTATGCAAAAGGTACACTGTCACTTTTTTTAAAAGTTCCAATTGATTATTAACATTAAATTTCAGAATTATTTCAAACTCAAAAGTTTTTTTTCACCTTTCCTTTACAGTACTTGTTCACTATCGATCATTAATTTTTAAAAGGTTTTGAGGGTGGTTCCCCAATATTCAAAAAAGATTACACATACCTCTTTTTACTATTATAAAAAAAAATTATTCTACAGGACTTTCACCTTTTTTAGTAAATTTTTCAAAATTTTTCAAATAATTTAATTGATTTTTATAAACCTAATTTCCATTTTCATTCGTCATTACTTACAGAATCTCGTTTGATTTTTTTAATAGTTACTTAGATATTTCAATTCACTATTTTTAAAATTTTCACAAAGAAAAAGTTTTCTTTAGGAAATCTATATTTCGAAATAATATATTATTTAATATAGCTTTTCGCATTTTTTACGTCCTAAAAATAAAATTAATGCCAAGGCATTCATTTAATGCTTTTATTATTACTATTTATTTATACTTAAACCATTGAAATAAATTGAATTTTTATTTTTTTTTTAAATATTCATTAATTAATTTTAAATTTAAATGAAAAGGATATAAAATTGCTTTAAAAGTAGGTTCTTTAAAAAAAATACCTTTTTTTATTTTTTTATTTCTATATAAATATTCAGTTGTTAAGGGTTTTTTTGGTCTTTTTTCACCTAAAAAATAATAAATATCTTTTTTCTTTCGAAAATAATATTTTTTTTTTTTTTTATTAAAATAAGGTTTATTAATTTTAAAATTTTTATTAATAAATTTTTTTTGGTCATAATTTTTATTAATAAATTTTTTTTGGTCATAATTTTTATTAATAAATTTTTTTTGGTCATAATTTTTATTAATAAATTTTTTTTGGTCAAAATTTTTATTAATAAATTTTTTTTGGTCATAATTTTTATTAATAAATTTTTTTTGGTCATAATTTTTATTAATAAATTTTTTTTGGTCATAATTTTTATTAATAAATTTTTTTTGGTCATAATTTTTTTTTTTTTTTTGCATATTTATAATTTTTTATAATAAAAACGATATCCCCCTTTTTTAATATAAAATTAGGTTTACTTATAATTTTATTATTAATTTGAACTTTTTTATGATTAATTAATTGTTTTGCTTGAAAAATAGTTTTTACTAATTTTAATCTTACTAAATTAATATCTAAACGACTTTCTAACATTATAATAAATTTTTGAAATATATTTATTTTATTATCTTTTTTTGATAATTTTTTAAATATATTTTTTAATTGATATTCATGAATACATCCATAAAAATTTCTAAATTGTTGTTTTTCAAATAATCTTTTTTGAAAAAATTTTTTACGTTTTTCAGGTTTAATTTCTTTTTTATATCGTAATTTTCTTTTAAATATATTCCATTTTTTTGATCTTAATTTTAATAATTTTAAATTTATATGAATGTTTTTATTATTTTGAAAACATATTTTATTTCTTGGTTTTAATTTATTCATATTATTTATTAAAACATTTTACGTAATAAATACATTAAAATATATATTGATTGAATATTTTTTGAATTTGTTACAATAGGATAATTAATATTTTTCATAGTTTGACTTGTATTAATTAATGAAATTATTGGAATTTTTAAAGTTGAAATTTCTTGATTTAAAAAAGTATCCTTAACTGAACTTTTAATTATTAAAATTAATTTGATTTCATGTTCTTTAATTAAATAATGAATTATTTTATTAAATGTTGTATTTCTAATTTTATTAGTAATTAATCCATTTATCCAGTCATTAGTAAAAAAAATAATATTAGAATGTTTTTTTTTAAATGCGGTTGTAAATAAAAATTTAATTTCATTTGAATTACCAATTATTAAAATTTTTTCTTTTTTTTTTATTGTATATTTTATTAATTTAAAAATACGTTTTAAAAAAAAAGAAACATTTTTTAAATTAATTATAGTATGATCATATCTATTACCATAAATAAATGGTAATATTTCTTTATTTGTATAAATTAATAAATCTCCATACATGTTTTTTGATTTAAATAATAAATTTAATAAAATGTTATTATTTTTTTTTTTTTTTATCATATTTAATTATTTTTTACTTTTTTTTCCTTCTTTTTGAAAAAATTTTTCATTTTTTAATAATAAACCTTTCCCTTTATAAGGTTCAGGTTGTTTATGATTTTTAATATAATAAACAAATTGGTTTAAAAATATATAATCAATACTACTAAAAATTAACATATTTGATTGATTAATAATTTTGATATTAGAAGGAATTGATATAATAATATCATGACTAAATCCTAATTTTAAAATTAAATTATTATTTTTAATAAAAGCTTTAAAACCTATACCTTTTAAAAATAAACTAATTTTAAAACCACGTAAAACACCTTTTATTTTTATTTTAATTAATTTATTATATAAATTTAAAATACTTTTTTTATTTTTAATTATATTATAATTAATTAATAATTTATTTTTTTTAATAAAACAATATATATTATTCATTAATGATAATGATAATAATCCTAAAGATGTTTCAAAAAAAATTATTTCATTTTTATTAAAAATTTTTATATTATTTGGAAAAATAAAACTTTGATCTATAAAAAAAAGTTGAATATTTATTAACGAACTTTTAAAAAAAATTTTATTTTTTAATTTCACATCTGTTTTTAATATTTGAATCATAATTTTAAAAAATTTGACAAATTAATTCACCACCAACATTTAATTTTTTAGCCTGTAAATCAGTTAAAATACCTAAAGATGTTGAAATAAGATAAAAACCTGTTTTTTTTTTATATAAATCTTTATTAGTTATATATAAACGTTTTCCAGGTTTTGATAAACGTTTGATATGTGTTACAACTGCTTTATTTTTTTTATATTTTAAATATATATTTAATTTATTTTTGGAATTTATTTTATAACTTTTTATAAATCCTTCATGAGTTAAAATATTTAGAATATTTATACTTTGTTTTGATTTGTTTTGTATAATTTTTGACTTTTTGGCTAAATAACCATTTTTTATTTGTGAAAATAAATTTGAAAGAGTATCTGTTACAATCATCATAATAAAATTTACCAACTATATTTTGAAACACCGGGTAATAAACCTTTTGAGGCTAATTTACGTAATTGAATTCTTGAAATTTTAAATAAACGATAAATACTTTTAGAACGTCCAGTTAAAATACATAAATTTTTAATTCGAGTAATAGAAGAATTTTGATGAAAAAAAAACCATTTTTGTTGTAATTTCCATCGTAAATCTTTTTTAATATTTAAATTTTTTGAAAGAATTTTTAATGTTAATCTATTTTTTTCAAAATTTTTAAATAAATAACGCTGTTTAATATTTTTTTTTTTTTTTTTTGCATAAAATTATATAATTAAAATCAATATGGAGATAATCGGATTCGAACCGATAACCTTATATTTGCAAAACATATTTTCTACCTATTGAAATATATCCCCAATAAATGTATTGGGATTCGAACCCAAGACCATTGGATTAAAAGTCCAGTGCTCTACCAACTGAGCTATACATTTATTTAAAAATTAATTTAAAATAAAAATTTTTTTAAATAATAAAAATCTTTGATTCAAAAAAAAATTAATTTTTTGTTTTAATAAATTATGAATAATCGGAGTTTCTTGTTTTTTGGTTTTTTCTTTTTTTTTATGTATTGATAATTTTTTGGAAATAGATAATTCAAAAGTAGAACAAAAAGTTGTATAAAAATTATTAAAAAAAAAAAAAAATTCTTTTTTTCAAAATTAATTTGATTTTTTTTTTTATTATCAAAAATTAATTTTTTTTTTCTAAATTTCAAATTATAACAAATTTGAGGTAAAAAAAAATAAGTAAGAATAATATAAAAAAAAAAGAAAAAAACCAAAAAACAAGAAACTTGATCTAAAAATGAAAATTGATCAAATTGTGGCATAATTTAATATTATTTCTTTTTTTTCAACATATTTTTTCTTTGAAAGAACACTTGTTTTTTCTTGAAAAAATGTTTATTTTTTCTTCTTTTTTTAATTTTTAAAAATTTTAAAATAAATCGAACATAAGAAAGTCTTGATAATTGTTTTTTTTTGAAATTATTAGTTTTTTTATTAAATGTATTATTAATTTTAAAATTTAAATATTTAAATTTATAACAATTAATTAATTGTGTTGCATTAATTTTTTTTTTATAAAGTCCTTTTTTATTATATTTATTAAAATAAAATCTTTTTCGAAAATCCAACGCAATATGTAATTTTTTAGGTTTCATTGTAAAAATATAACCTAAAATAGAAATAAGTATTTTTTTATTTCTTCGAGTTCCACCTAATACACGACCTTTAATTGAAGTATTTTTAGGATTTATAGCATATGGAAACATTATTTTATTAAATTGTTTTAATATATTATAAGTTAAATCATAATTAAATAATAAAATATTTTTATATTTTAAATCTATTGTTGAAATTTCACTTATTTTTATCAAAGTAAATGGTAAATAAATATTTTCATAATTATTGAATTCAATTATAGATGCTTCTAAAATTGGATTTTTATATAAAATTTGATCATTAAATAAAATATTTTTTAATTTAAATTTATTATTTTTTAAATAATTATTTTTTAAAAATTGTGAATATTTTAATAAATTATTAAGTTTTTGTTTTTTTAATTTCTTCATTTAAAATTATTAATTAGGCTTAGTAGGATTTGAACCTACAACTATACCGTTATGAGCGGTATGCTCTAACCAATTAAACTATAAGCCTTATTATTTATAAATAAATTTTGTTTTAACAGGCAATTTATTAGATCCTGCTTTAAGAACTTTTTTTGCATTTTCTAACGAAATACCACTAATCTCATATAAAATTTGACCTTTTTTAACTTTAGCAACCCAAAATGAAACATTTCCTTTTCCTTTACCCATACGATTTTCTGTAGGTTTTGTTGTTATAGGTATATCCGGAAAAATTCGGATCCAAAGAAATCCTAATTTTTTCATTTTTCGAATGATTATTTTACGTGTTGCTTCAATTTGTTTTGAAGTTAAACGGGATTCTTCTGATACTTTAATTGCATATTTACCGTAAATAATTTTACTACCTTTTATTGTTTTACCTATAACTTTACCTTTAAATTGTTTTTTATACTTAGTTTTTTTTGGGAATAGCATAATTAAAAAATTTTTTTCTTTTCTGTAAAAATATTTGTTTTTTTAATTTAAAATTAATTGTCTTTTTTAAGGGTTTAAAAAAAATCCATAATTTAATACTACAAATACCTGATGGTGTTTTAAATTCATTAAAATGATATTTTATATTATATTTTAATGTATTTAAAGGAATTTTACCTTTTTGAAACATTAGTTTTTTTTTACGTTTTGATTTATTTAAACGACCTTTAAATTGTAAACGATATCCAACAAAATTAGAAAATATTTTAAAAAATTCATTAAGCATATTATTAATATTATTTATAAATTTTTTATGTGTTTTTTTTCGTTCTAATGTTTGTTTAATATAAAATGTTATTATATTAATATTTTTAGTATAAAGTGCATAACTAAAATTATAAATCATTTTTTTGATATTTTTATTAATTCGATTATTTTTTTTTATTCGAATAAAAATCTTTTTTAAATGTTGTCTTAAATTAATAAATTCAAAAAAATAAATATTTTTAATAAATATTTTTATATTATTATTTGGATAATATAAATTGAAATGATGTATTATTTTATTAAAAGATAATTTATAATATTTTTTTGCATTTTTTTGAATATAAATATATATATTTATATTATTTGATATTTTTATAATTTTAATATCAATTAATTTTAAATTTTTATAATTAAAAATATTTTGAAAATATTTTTTTATTTCTAAATCAAAATGTAATAAACCGGAATACTCATTATTAGCAACAATCCATTTCGAATTCCAATTCTTTTTTTTATTTAATCTTAAACTAACTGGTATACTTTTTTGACCCATAATTTATTTTTTTTTTTTTATATATATGTTTTTTACGTGTATTAATAAATTCACCAAATTTAAAACCAATCATTTTATCATTTATTTTTAAATTAATAAAAATTTTTCCATTGTAAACACTTACAGAATAATTAACATATTCCGGTAATATAGTTAAATTTTTATTAGTTATTTTCATCCATTTTTTTTTTTTTAAAAAATTAACTTTGAAAAATGGACCTTTATATTTACTTCTTGACATATTTTATTGAATAATTAATTTTTTTTTTTACGTGTAGGTTTCCCTTTTGTTATTTTACCTTGAGGTGTTACAGAAGGTCGTCCACCACTTGTTTTTCCTTCACCACCACCATGAGGATGGTCTACTGGATTTTTAGCAACCCCTCTTACAACAGGTCGTTTATTTAACCAACGGGAACGACCAGCTTTTCCTAATTTAATTTTTTTATGATTAATATTAGACACGGTCCCTAATGTAGCATAACAAGTTAATAAAATTAATTTTAATTCACCCGAATTTAATCTAATTCGAGCATATTTATTATCAATTTTCTGAATTAATTGTGCAGAAGTACCAGCACTTCTTATTAATTTCCCTTTTGATTGGGGATATAAACTAATATTATGTATTAAACTTCCAATAGGAATATTTTGTAAAGGTAAAGCATTACCTATTTTTAAATCAGCATCTAATGAACTTTTAATATATTGATTAATCTTTAATCCTTCGGGTGCTAAAATTAAATAAGATTGAAAATTATTTTTAATATAAGCAATATTTGCAGAACGATTAGGATCATATAAAATTTTAATTACATAACCTTCAATATTTTTTGATCTATTGAAATTAATGATTCGATATAAACGTTTATGTCCACCACCTCGATGTTTTATAGTTATTTTACCTTGATTATTTTTACCATTTGCACGTTGAAAACCTTTTGTTAATGATTTGATTTTAAAAGTTTGAGTTAAATTATTTTTTTTTAATAAAAATGTTTGACGTTGTGATGGTGTTATGGGATTTATTTTTTTTTCTATCATTTTGTATGGTATATAGATAAAATCTATTATGTTATATATTTTTAATAAAATAATTTCTGATTCAAAAAATATTTTATATGCATTAACTATATTATACGGAATCAATAAATTTCAAGCAAAAAAAATTTGTAAAAATATTGGAATTAATCCTCAAATCACCCTTAATAAACTTAAAAACAACCACGTAAACCGACTTATTACTTATATTAATAAAAATTTAAAAATTGAGCATCTTTTAAAAAAATCAAAAACTGAAAGATTAAATGAATTATTAGAAATTAAAAGTAATAGAGGGGTTAGACGAAGTCAAGGATTACCTGTTAGAGGACAACGTACACATACAAATGCTCGAACTTCAAAAAAATTACAAAATATTTTTATTCAAAAACGTTTTTCACGGAATAAACGTTCATTTAAAAATAAAAAAAAATTAATTAAGAAAAAAAAATAAAATTAATTATTCTATGAATAAAAATAAATTTAAATATAATTTTAAAAATAAATATAAAAAAAAAAATAAAATTAAAAAAAAAAATCCATTAATTTTAGCTAATTTACATGTTATTGCAAATTTTAAAAATACTATTATTAGTTTAACAAAATATAATGGAAATCTTTTACAACAATGGTCTACAAAATCATTAAAAAAAACAAGATTTAAAAAAAATACACCATATAATGTTCAATTAATTGTTTATAAAATTAATAAATATTTATATTTAAAAAATATAAAAAAATTAAAAATTTATTTACATGGTACAGGTTTAGGTAGATATAATATTTTAAAAAAATTAAATAGAAAACAAGTAAAAGTAAAATATATTTTTGATAAAACAACAAAACCTTTTAATGGTTGTAAATTAAAAAAAAAAAAGAGACGTTAAATTTTTATCATGGATAGATGATCGAGTGGTTTAAGGTGTCAGTCTTGAAAACTGAAGTATATAATAATACCGTGGGTTCGAATCCCACTCTATCCTTTAAAAAGCTAGAGACGGATTCGAACCGTCATTCAAGGATTTGCAGTCCTTTACATTACCTTTATGTTATCTAGCCAAAAGTTAAATTATAATATATAATATATGCATAAAAATAAAAAATTTTTTACCTATAAAAATAAAATTATCTTGACAAATGGATCTTCTTTAAAAATAACATCTATTAAGTATTTAAAAAATTATCAAATAAATTTAAAAATTTTTCAATTAAAAAAAACTAAACCCAAAATAAATAAAAATTTTAAATTAAATTTTATTAAAAAAATTATTTAATTTATATTTATTTAAATATATTAAAATATATATAAATATTTCAAAAATTAATATAAATATTAAATAAATGTATAAAAAGTTTATTATATCTGGAGGTGTAATTAAAGTGCTTAATAAAAGTATTTTTAAATAAAAAAATTTTCTAAAATTAATAATTGTTTTAATATGAAAAAATTCATTAATAATTAAAAAAAAAAGAAAAAATAAATAAATAAATATTATAAATATATAAATAAATAAATAAAAAATAAAATTAAAATAATTATTAATTTTTGGTTCAAAATAAATAGTTAACAAATATAAATTTGAAAAATTTAAATTTAATAAAAAATTCCAAATATTAGGAATAATATTTAGAAAAACTAATTGTATTATAAATAAATTAAAAAGTAAATATAAAATATAAAATTTAAAAAATATAAAATTTTCAAATTTATATAAACCTTTTGCTAAAAAAAACCAAATTAATAAAATAGTTAATTGAATTATTATAAAAAAAGATATAAAAGTTGCTATAAGAATATTAGTAATAAAAATTTCAGTAATATTTGTAAAAATAAAATATTTTAACATATTTTTATTAAGTAAATTATTAACTAATAAATATATTAATTGATCAGAAAAATAATATGAAATTATAAAAAGATAAAAAAAAGAAATTAAAAGTACAAAAAAATTATATTTTAATTCAAAAAAATGTAATTGGAAATAGGTTATTATTTTATTTTTTTTCATTTATTTTAAAAAATAAAGCCTACTTGGTGAAATTGGTAAACACGATAGATTTAAAATCTGTTCCCATTTACGGGTTATTGGTTCAAATCCAATAGTAGGTATACATTATCAAAGTGGTGAAATTGGTAAACACGTTACACTTAGAATGTAAAGCTTATAAAAGCATTAAGGGTTCAAATCCCTTCTTTGATAATTCTTAAAGAATATATTTTATACTTAAAATATATTCTTTTAGTGCAAATAAATTCATATTTTAATAACGTTTTGTAAAATATATGATTGAAATATATATTAATAATATTAAATTAAAAGTTAATAAAAATTTAACAGTATTACAAGCTTGTAATAATTTTAAAATTGAAATTCCTAAATTCTGTTTTCAAGAAAATTTACAAATTGCAGGTAACTGTAGAATGTGTTTAGTTGAAATCGACAATTCACCAAAACCTATAGCTTCATGTGCTATGCCTTTAATGTCTAATATGAAAATTTTTACAAATACACCTTTAGTACAAAAAGCTCGAGAAAGTGTATTAGAATTTCTTTTAATAAATCATCCATTGGATTGTCCTATTTGTGATCAAGCTTCTGAATGTGATTTACAAGATCAAACGATGATTTTTGGTTCAGATCGAAGTCGATTTTTCTTTAATAAACGTAGTGTAGAAGATAAATATTGTGGTCCTTTTATTAAAACTATTATGACTCGATGTATACATTGTACTCGTTGTGTTCGTTTTGCAAATGAAATTTGTGGCATTGATGATTTAGGAACAACAGGTCGTGGTAATAAAACAGAAATTAATTTTTATTATCCAAAAATTTTTAATTCTGAATTTTCAGGTAATTTAGTTGATTTATGTCCAGTAGGGGCTTTAACTTCAAAACCTTATAGTTTTAAAGCGCGTTCTTGGGAATTAAAAAAAAAAGAAGGTATTGATATTTTAGATAGTATTGGTTCAAATATTAAAATTGATATTTTTAACAATGAAATTGTACGAATTTTACCTAAAACTAATTTTAATATTAATAAAGAATGGATATCTAATAAAACACGATATTGTTTTGATAGTTTAAAATATCAAAGGTTAAAATATCCTTTATTAAAAGATAACAAAAATAAATTTCATAAAATTTCTTGGTTACAGGCATTAAATTTAATCAATCAGAAATTAATAACAATTGATAGTTCTAATATTAAAAGTATTATAGGTAATTTAACGGATTTAGAATCTCTTTTTTTATTAAAAAAAATTTTAAATAAATTAGGAATTTTAAATATTCATTATGAAAATTTTTTAAATAATCAAAATATTAAAATTAATTCTGATATAACATCAAATTTTTTATTTAATAATACTTTAAAATCGATTGAAGAATCAGATCTTTGTTTAATAATTAATAGTAATATACGTAAAGAAGGTTCTATTTTAAATATTCATTTAATTAATCGTTTAAAAAAAGGAAATTTTAAAATAGCTTATATAGGAAATAAAACTAATTTTACTTACCCTATAAAACATTTAGGATTAACATTTCAAACTTTAATAAATATTATTTTAGGAAAACATTCATTTTGTAAAGATTTAAAAAAAGCTAAAAAACCTTTAATTATTATTGGTCAAAATATTATAAATCAAAAAAATGGATTTTTTTTTTTATCAAAATTAAAAAATTTATCAATTTTTAAAAATAATATTAATTTTTTTAACTCTCAAACTACTTTAATTAATTTTTTTGAAATCACTTTTTCAAGATCAACTAATTTAGTAAAAAATTCAAAATTATATTATTTATTTAATACTAATTTACAAACTAAATTAAAAATACCACAAAATAGTTTTATTATTTATCAAGGACATCATTTTACCAAAGATGCACAAAATTCGAATTTAATTTTACCAGGTTTAACTTTTTTTGAAAAAAATGGAATATATATAAATTTAGAAGGATTTATTCAAAAAAATGAACAAATTCTAAATTTAATTACAGAACAACGAAAAGATTCTACAATTTATAGAAATATTTATAAATTTTTATTAAATAAAAATCAATCCAATTTTAATTCAACTTTTTTTTTAAAAATTAAAGATATTTTACCTTATTTATTAAAAAATAAAATTAATATAATTTATAATTTTAGTTTTAATAAAAAACATTTAAAAATTAATATAAATTTTTTAAATTCTTTAATAAAAAATAATTATTATACAAATATATTAGAACAATATTCAAAAATTTTAATTAATTCAAATAAAATTATTAAAAATCATTC